>LUCH01002732.1:26900-84544 GCA_013368495.1 Paragonimus heterotremus | reverse complement strand
GTTTTACGTTTGCGACTGATGAGAGTAAACGAAATGTTAACATATCACAACATGTCTTCTTTCTGCGCTGATGAAGTTATTGAAGGGAACCCAGTCTTTCAAGTGATGTTAACAGACAGGTCTGCAATTGCTTTCGATGGTTGGCGAACGCGAGAGTCCGTGCTGATTGTGTTGCTTTTGTTACCGGATGGTTGTTTAAGTTACTTGCTGTAACCCATTGATGAACTTCTCTCCGTGCCATCTTTATTCCGTTATTTTCTACCCTACAGTTGTGTGTTTGTGTCGAACATTTATAGCTGGAAATTACTGTTACTGATAATATGTAAGTTTTTACTTGTTAGATTCAGTCATATTGTCCTCCTCGTTTGCCTCTAATGTAACTTTTGAATCTGAATCAGTTGATGGTATGCCGTACGTATCTGTTTGGAATAAACGAACGTGACCACATTGGCCTAACATAGAAGATAAGCACAGTTCACTCATCCATCGTCAACTGAATTGAGGTCTGTTACTTACTTATTCCTCCTCCCATTTCTACCGGTCCCAGGCGTATTCATCTCTCCATCGTGGAAAACTCTACCTTACTGTAACCTTTAATTGCGGAGTTAAATGGGGTTGGGTACTGCTCTGAGTAACTCCTGTGTTGCTCCGTATCAGGGTCATGTTCCATAGTGGTCGTCAAACTGCCGAGGGTTCCGCTAAGTTATCAAACTGACATGACATTTGAGATAACAAAGCTGTTAAAACTGATCTGTCAAAAGTAATCTCATTATTCAATATGTGTTTCAGTGGGTCGAGCTTTTCGTGCGCATGCGCTGGTCGACTTCAACATGAAGCCACTTGAACGTGCTTATGTGTACCCACCCTGGGCTTCATACATGGGCACGTGGTTGCTTCCGACAGCGTTAGTGTAAATTCACAGATGTGCGGTATATGTTTGTGGTTACTGCAAAAATAACCTATCAGCAATTACCATCACCTGTTTTATGGGAATGTTACATCTTGTGCTGTTACTAGTTGTTTTCTGATCCGTCCACTCATTGCTTTTCAAGATGTTTAAAAAAAAACCACACAACGTTTTCTGTTACCTTATGAGGTTTTTTTTGAAGCTGGAAGAATTCAAAGAAGTTTCTATCGAGGCATCATCTTAACGACCAAACTAACATTTTGAAATGTAACCACCAGCATTCTACTAACCAGGGGGATTTAAACAACGAAAATGGACATTCACTTTCATTTTCTGACCAGAAGGATTCAATTCAAGAACGAGCGGAAAATTTGCTCGATGCTACAAAGAGTTTGTGGGATAAGCGGAAAAGCTTTAACGTAAGTTAACCAGTTTGTTGTTCAAGGTTATTCCTGTCTTTTTATGTTTGATGCTGTGTGCTGGAGTGCTGTCGTACAATCTTGCGAAGTTTCAACATACATTATCAGGAGTTGCTCTGTGTGGGTTCATCACTAGTTTGTGAATTCACCATACAGAAGTGTGTTGATGACCGGAACGCTTCTACGTTTAGAACCGTGCCTATGCTCTACAATAATTAAAGCAAGAAACCGAAATAATGGAAAACGATGTTTATTGCGTGTAGACTGGGAAAATGAGAGGCAAGCAAAGCACAACAAAATCAAAGCACGACGAACCATTAGCAAGCGACTGGAAATTATTGTTATTGTTATTATGACCTTGGACGGTCGAACAAATGAGACGGTGCGGACGTGCAATCGAACAATGTCAGTAGTGTCAACAATCCAAATAAATAACAAGATAATTGGAATACGTGGCAAACCAAGAGTGTCTCTACAGGTTCAAAATATTCCCCATCCTCTTAGCTGTAAATTAGCGTGCACTTTAAACTCCAACAGGAAACTTCCTGCCGCGCTTTTGTGGACTCGGTCTAAACTGTACTTCCACACCAATTGGATCACTGTGCTCGTTTTGTTGCTTAGTCTGCGCAATTCATGAATCTCAGTTACGCTGACGAAGACTAGAACCAAGTAGCCTGCCGGTCACTGGACTATAAGCATTGTGTCGGCGTCGTATCGTTTGTTTATAAATGTACCGCGCATAGCATTGACCAGCATCTTGCTAATTGAAGCTCCACGGACCACTTGGTCACTGCCGTGTAACTTTTCCAAACTTTTTGCCCTGTCTACTGCTAACAGTTTCCGAAATGCCAAACTTTCTCGTATCCGACGGTGCGATGCGATTAAAGGATTATTGCTTCATTCGATACAGTGCACATTTAGGTAAAGTGGATCGACTTTACCACAGAACTAAGGGTCCAAGGGTCCACTATTGATTGATCTCCGGCAAAGCCCTTTATGCAGTTAACATAAAGAACCGTTGCCGTGTTGCCATCTTTTGTCAGTTACTCTGTACTTTACAAAACGTCAAATATGATTATTATCGGATGGTTTACTGTTGTAATTTCAGGCAATGGTATCTCCGATTACATTTGAATAACGTAACGACCCCCGTGTTAAGTGTATGCTTAAGCAACATTTTGTTCATTCTTTTCAACTACTTACTGGAAATGGAATACAAACCTTTAATTGTGTGGAAGCCCACGGGCAAAATGTTTTCAATGAGCAATCAACCTTCAGTCACGTGATCAAAAATAATGATAATACATACGAACGTAGATGTAAGGTAGAAACAAAAAATAAGAATAAGAAGAATGTATAATTTGTGTACCGTAATACCAAGGTGTAATAAATGTACAACCATCTGTTTATGAACATCTAATGATAGTTTCATGTGGTGTACAGCAAGTGCTTCTGGAAAACCTAAATCGTGTTTCTTCATTGTTTGGCAGATAACAGGTAATGCTTTGATGTGGTCTACTAGATGGCTAGGTTCCTGTAAACGCTCTGTAATTTCACTTTTTACGATTCCAGTTTTAGCATTCCAAAGTCACTTGAGGAGGTGTTCGGAGATCTGAATGTGCAGTGCCTTCACTGTACTGTCAAGGTATTGCAAACCACAGTTACAGTTAGATTCAGAGATAATATTTGGTTAGGGGAGTGTGGACACCTGATCCTTTATCGAAGTTCACGTGATGTGAGTTGTTTGGTGGGGCTTCTATTAAGAAGCAACACAGAATTCGCCAATTCGGCATATATGTACAAAAGATACTTTGGCGATATATTTGTGGTATACACATCGCTTGATCAACCAGAATCTATGTGCACACATCCTGACAGCCCGCACCCCAATATTAAATTTGCCACTCAAATCGGGGAGGATAGTCGGATATTCTTTTAGATGTCAGACCCACAAAACGTGAAGATGGTTCACTCTCTAGAAACATTTTCGGAAGGAAGACACGGACTGTCCAGTGAGTACACTTTAAAAGCATTGCACCAATCGCATACAAACGCGGGCTGGTGCGGAAACTGTGTCATCGCATTCGTAACATCCGTTCGGATGAGCATATTTCTGGGATGCTTGATTCTACCTGACGGTTTATTATCCAGAGTGGTTATCCAATCCGTTTTGTCTGCAAACATACTAAACCGCCGGGCTCCTGACCAGCCCACAACAGTAACGCGGAAACCTATGGTCATATCCCTACTCTACAAAAAGGACGACATAACAATCTTCATGGGACACAAAATGAAAGCAATATCAAATCGCACTTATTTGTCAGCCAACCTGGTCGAGAGTCGAACGGCCTACTTGCGCCGTATGAAACTACCATTAAATGTTCATAAACAAATGGTTGTAAATCTTTCGCCACCTTGGTATTACGATACACAGATTGTACATCGTTCCTATTTTTGTTTTTTGTTTCCACTTTACATCTACGTCCATATCAGCCAGTTAACACGGCTGGCTTGCACACCGAGAAGAGATCCAGGCAACTCACCCGCCACACCTAACATTATTTATAAATTCACTTGTGCGTGTGGAGTCAAGTACATTGGCCGAACGGTGAAAATGCCTGGGACACGTGTCTCAGAGCACATTCCCAAAGAGCTAGTGAACAACAAAACCGGCGCCTCCCAGTCTTCTATCACACGACATTTGGAAGAAATAGGACACATAATTCAAGTGGAGAAGGCTTTTCGTGTGTTGTATCGCCCAGCCAATAAACATACTTTACTTTTTGCCGAGGCGGTTGCGATACACTGTTACAAACCCTCACTTTGCGTATAGAAGCAGGTGGTAGTTAACCTATCACTACCGTGGTATTAAGAGTTTGCCATTATGAATCTATATTGTTTGTTAAATGGTTGTTGTTGTCAGTTGAGCGTTTAGTTATATCGTTTACATGAGTTTATTTCCTTTTCTTATCTTGATCAATATCTTAGACTGCCTATTAGCTTCCGTTTATTTCCGCGTGCCTTGCTGTAAGACCGCCATTGTCTGCACTGTTAGTTTCTCACTCGACCAGTTCAAAATGTGAATTTTGTTCGTTTGCTTTTAACTACTGATGGCCTATATGAACGGGATTGGGTCTGTGTGCTATTCCCATTACAGTTGATGACTCATTCCTATTTTACGTTTATTTAAATTGATGCATGCTAGCTAATCATGGTCCGTGTATCGTAACCGAAGTGACCGGTCGAAATGTTTCTGCAGAGTACATCTTACTTAATTCTACTTGCGTGTTCTAAATTTATCTGGGGACATAACTGTTTTAAGTATCTATTATCATTATTTTCGATCACGTGACTGAAAGTTGGTTGATCATTGTGAATATTTTGTTCGTGGGCTTTCACACATCGAAATGTTTGTATTCCATTTCCTGTAAGTAATTGGAAAGAACGAATGAGATGTTACTTAAGCATACATTTAACATGACGGTCGTTGCATTCTTCACTTTTAAAACGTCCGATAGACACGATTGTCATCGTCAGCTGTCACCTACATGAGCTGACTTAATCAGATGGTCGTTAGTGATTTTGCTGTAGAAAACTTCATGAGCCTTTGCGCAGTATTAAAACACTTAACAGAGTGTCATGCATGCAATGTGCTGCCCACCGTTAGCAACGTTTCTTGTACATTCTTCATGGTCTGCTGTCTCCGATGATAACGGTACTGTTTCATTAACGTTACTGATTACTCAGCCTTGCATACCTATTCCCGTTTGAGTCATTGTTAATGGTGATTCTTCATACGGAGCCTTTTTATTCCTATATTGGTTCTGAACATGTCAAATGACCAACATGTCATTGTCAAAGTTAGGATCTGTTTCAGGATTATTACAGCCAAGAAATAGTGTCACAGATGTTCGCCTGGCAGCGTAGTCACTAATAATAAATTTATCAACGTTCGAGACCGTGGGGGTGCTCTATGTCACACTATCGGGCCGATCCCAAAATCCTTTGCAATACTTCAGTTTCGTTACTCAAGGTACAACGACATTGAAATGTCGAGTTGATGTTGTACTTGTCGACGAAAAATGACGTGTAACACTGTTACGACCCCACCTGATAGGGAAAAGCAAGAACAACGCAAAGACCGCGAGCAGTATCCCTATCACGAACGAACACAACGATATCGCAAAACGGTATGAAAATCAGAGCTCAAATATCGGAACGCAACTCTCGAAAGAGGCCGACTGGAAAGTCTATGGGAATGCGACAGCTGCGATCAATTGTCGGTGATGTTCAATCTATATGAACCCCTCAACAAGTAAGGAGAAAGACGGCTTTCAAACGAGCTTTATTTATTGCCCAGCCCGAAGGCAAAATTGTGATTTACAGCAACTGTACTTATAGGTTTGAGGCGGCCTTGGATCTAGGTTGCCGAATGAACCATTCGGAAACGAGGGGAAGTTCTCGGAAGTTCTAGAATTCTGGCGGCCGTTCAAATTACCGGAAAATGAGGAAATTCATTTTCCCTGCAAATACTGCGAATTTTTGGGAAAGAGTATCTTTTCCAAACAAACACTTGTTCATTTCAGGTGGGGTTTGGCCGCAAGTTTACTGAACAGTAGGACATTACTCCCACTACGGGACCTACTGAATTGTCATCATTTTGTCTTAAAAATCCTTTCTGTGCTGCTGGTTTTCTTCACCCCCGTTAATGCAACATTTGGATACACCCCAATTGTTGATTGGGATCTACAACCACATGTAACACTGTTGTTTGTCGTTTCCAGACAGTCAGTCTTTCTTTCGGCATATTTCTGTTATTACTTGCAACGGAACGAAGAATCATTCAGTCCTTCTGGACAGTTAACCCACTTAATAATTAAGTACTGTACTTCCCACTAATCATTTCGCTGCAAAGTGATAGCGTCAGGCTCTCTTCAGGTCGTTTACCCTTAGATGTCGATCCACCGTTTTATTTGTTATCCTGCTGGTCATTCGCAAAACTATTAAACGGTTTGACGGTCATTGAGGTGTGTGTATTGTGGAACTAACGCAATGTTATAGGTAACTGCAACTAGAAGCTATTCACCTCTCTTCTGTGCATGATTTTGTCTTCACCACAAGCCTGCATGAATACATCTAATCATTATATGAAGCTGTGGGCCATACTCATGGTACTATAGATGCTGCTGAACATCACATTAGTCCAGGGATGTGCGGAGTGATAGTAATTACAAATATTTGAGGAATAAGTCAGCGATACAATGGAACTTCGTAAAACATTTTTATGGCCTTACTAATGCAGGCTTGCTACTGGTTGTGGCCAAGAGTTTATTCGTCTAGTAGTGCTGACGATCGTGATATCTCTAACCTGGCAGAAGGCATCTAAATAATTGCTCGGCGTGACAATCAGGGCTTTTAAGGCCCGTTATTACGTCGTCAAATTCTTTAACTCGCTAATAGCTACACTGAACAATGCGCGGTGCAGCAAATTTTTCATGGACATACTGATTACTTCAGTAACCCAGCGTAGATTATACATTTTTATTATATCGGTTATCGTCCGAGAACTCGCACACTTCCTGAACGCACACCAACAGAATGCCGCGTTGTCGGTGTACTCAGCCCAGTTGACACAGGATAATTAGTACAAACAGCTTTGGTCAGATACTGAGTGTGTACAAGTATCTTAGATGCAAATGGGCCAGGTTTTTTGCTCTGTAGGGCATAGCCGAGCGTGTGCTTGCATTGAAGGTTTTGAGCTGTAAAGCGGTCGTTCTTGTCATATCGTAAACAATAGATTCACCACGTATGTTTGCTATCTTCATGAAATATTAGGCACCAAACTGTGGAAATTGTACATCCCGAGGCGACAAATCTTCTGACAGTTTTGCGTAGCTTGCCTGAAACGACATACATAGGGCCTGAACCAACTTGTGATAATAGTAGTAGTTGTTGTTATTGTCTTTCTGTTAAGGACATTCTTCTGTACCGATGCGTGAGTCTTGACTGTGGTAGCACTTCTGTGCCGTGAACAGCTTTTGATTTTTTGCGACTGACAGTTTACCGTATTTCCTTCAAAATTATTTTTAGTGTATTTTTTTCTTCTAAAGCCCGTTTTTTATATACGGCCCAAGTAAGTTTTCATTTGATGATTGAACTATTAACATTTGCTATTCTTGTGAGAGGACTCGTCAAGTGTTCATTGTTGCCAAGTATGCAGCGTTCCACATTTAACAGAGAGCCTGTTTTCATTTTCACCCTTTTACATATCTGTTGCTCAATTTTGGTGTCACCGTTTGTTCTTCCCTTGAACGAAAATGTATATATTGCTGTTCAAAATAAACGATATAGTAGTAGTTGTTGTTGTAGGCCTAGCTTCTTTGAGGTGGTGCAGACACGGACACAGAAATAGTGGTGTATGTTCCGACAGACTGATCAATGTCTAGACCTCGATGATGGTTTGTGGTAAATTTGCAATTACTAGGTTGAGTCTCTCGGTAACTTTGGAATGCGATATGAATTCACCATCTCCCAATAGTTCACTGTGAAGACTTTTCTAACAGCCCGTGACGTCACAAGAAATTTTGACTGTTATATTTCAACAAGAAATTGCAACAATACCAAACGTAATATTAAACAAAAACGGTCACGTGACCGTGAAACATAAATTTTAGGATAAAATGCTCACAATCCGGATATCAACATACTTGTGAACTTCTAGAGACTATTACTGGACGAGTGTATGAAAAACACAGAAGTTACCTTTAAAAAAACGAATGGAAGACTGCTCTGAGGCAAGGATGGGGTAGCGTAAACCGTGTTATTTGTGTCACTTGCTAAACCTGTGTCCATTCAGTTTACACAAAGTTTCAGACGAGACAAGAAATTGATTTTTTGCGAAAAAAACCTGGGTTTCCTTAAATTTTCTAGTGGCCCTTCGTTGGGAAACTGCTATCAGAGTACATTTGCTAAACTTCTGATGGAATATTTCTAACACTGTGATTGGTAAGGACTCCTAATGCAGACGTGCGGAAGGTTTATTACTCGAGATCACATTTTATAACTACTGTGAATGTGAAGTTAACCCATGGTATTGTTACAGGGAAGTTATCAATCTACCCCAGGCTTCTGGTCTGATTGAAAAACCTTTAAACATTTAACTGGCTTCACACTTCTGAAGCTGACTACATCCATGATTATTTCTTAACCGAGTTGTATTTTTATTTCCGCGTAACACGACTTACCAGGATCAAATGCTCATCAGTTCCGAACGGCGGGAGCAATTGAAGAAAGACGTAGATTATTTACACGAACGAAAAGTTAAATGCCAATCGATTATACGAGAAAATGACGCTAAACGTTGGCGAGCACTACAAAAGTTTTGTACGGATAATCATTTGTGCACTGTCCGAAAGAAGGAGAAGCACCAATTGAACGCTGAGTTACGAAAGGCTAAAGAAACGTAAGTCTCCGTTGTCTTACTGTCGTGTATTGTGTCAAATTTACTAAGTTAGAAGAGACTCAGTTCCGAAAGCTTAAGCTTAGGTGGGATTCGAATCAACAACAGAGAGAACATGCTGTCTATGATGATGATGATGGTGAACATGCCAAAAGATAGCAAGCGCTCTACCAACTTAGCTACGAAACCACATCAAAATCCCGAAAGTTTCACACTTGATTGCAGTTACACACTTAACCCACTGTGTCTTGTGGAATCATTTCAAGGTAGAAGCCACCAGTGATATTGTCGAACCTTGAAAGCGTGTTACTAATAAGCACTGTGGCGGATTCGACAATTCGGGTGGGACCCAACCGCAAAATATCTGGACCTCTGCTAAATTCGAACCAGCCTCATTCTGGGTTGTACTCATACATATGTATATATTATATATAAGTTTGACAGCAATTTCTGTTCACATTGGGAGCAATGAGACAAACTACGTTAATTTAAAAAAGAAATAGAGACAATGTGAGCATTAAGGAGGCGAGAAAGAAAATCCTCTTTTAATTACTTTTGCCTTGTATGCACCTCTGGTTTTTATGGCTCTTCAAAGGAACATAAGTGTATTGGTTGGTAAACAGATCGACGACAAAATGTCCAACGTCCTTTCCATTATTAACTGGGTGACAGCCATATCCCTTGTTGTCGCTAGTCAAAATCCTGTACTCTGTTGACCCGTGTTAAGATGTCAGCGAGAACAAGTACACGCTAGAATGTGCGATAATTTCTCCTCTACACCAAGTCATAGACTGTCTATTGTGCTGTTTTCTTTTTGATCACACTCATGAAATACAACCAAAGTGCCATCTGATAGGCACTGTGTTGACATACGTAACGCCTATCCAATCCTCCTGGACCGATAAAATGGGACCATTTTTTGTGGACACTGTCTATCGTTGCGCACGTTGTATCGTCACCAAAAGCGGCATTGTCTCACAGCCACAGATTATCAAAATTAATTAATTTGCGTAAATCATCAACATGAAGTTTTCAGGTCTCACGACCTTGGAGCGGCAAGCACTCAGATTCATGTCTTATTCGTTGCCCCCTATAAATGCCGTGGTATATCATGCCTCCGCTAGAGATACCTCAAGGTAATGAACATCACTTGGGCCATAGCGATAGTTACAGACAGTTTGTCTTTAGCACGTTTACCAATCGTGGTACAACTTCTGTGGTAAACAAAGCCTTCTGTCAGATTTAAAGAGATTTGTTGGTGAGAAAGCAGGTCGTCGACAGTGTTGAACTAGAACTTTAAACTTTGATTGCGTAGTCGTCTATGAAATATAAAGTCTTCTGTATTATGTGCCTTGGAGGATTACCAAGGTGTTCATAGACTATAGACGGCTGGCGTCCATTATGAGCAAACCACTGCATATAATCGGCCTCGGCAGCAATTGCTTATACATCTTCAGAGATACGATGTAGAGTTCGTTTCTCAGGCAGAATCAAAATTTTACATTATTGACGCTCTTTTGAGAGCTCAACTTCAAAAAACCGATAGAGCTCATCCGGACGTTTTGTTGGTCACTTATTCGTGATATGTTGCTTTTACAGTTGAACGGCGACATCTGATAAAACGGCATGCAGCATTTGACGCTAACGGTCATTTTCTTCATATTGTGTGCATAAACTAAGGATTTGTGAACGGAAGTGGCCACCAACGGAAATGATGCCTTTTTAGCCCCGAAAACGAACCAGCGGTTCAAGGTTGACTGATTTTCAAAGGAAGAGGCTATTCACACTAAAATCAATGCAATGAGTTATGCCGAAGTACATCTATTTTGTTGATTTATATATGAGTAGTTATACCATGCGAGCTCGAGGATTGAAGCTGTGTTGTGGTAGGTTGTCAAATATTAAAAAAATATCCATCTGTCTGTACAGTATCTCGTACTTACTGCAGCCTTTAAACAAAAAATCGGAGATGGAATGTGAATTGCTGGAGAGACTGTGACAGAAACTCGCAGTAGAAATGTTCACTTATACTTGTAGAAAAGATCTGGTAACGTTTGTGTATTTCAGTGATTTCTTTGAGATTGTGAACTAACTATGAAGCCATTGCTCTTGTCAAAGAATACCGAAAGAACCTGTTTTTGATCACAGTTTGGCAGTGCTGAATTCAGAAATCCCAGTCAAAAGTATAGGTTCACGCATGGATGCATTGATCTATAAAATATTCGATCAGAAATAAAGGCTGAGGCATCAGTAAAATCCTCAGGGTTTTTCTTATCAAAGGTCAAGAATACCCACATGCTTCTCTAGCTTAAACTACTGGAGGTGAGCCATCACAAAAGTTTGGAAGTGGTCTAGCACAGTACTTATTTAGCTAGAACACGATGACACTGATTCCCCCAGCAACTGCCCTACTGTATCCAGAGCTATATTACGCGAGCATTTGAAGAATCGAATGTTTCAGCGGAAAAATTGTTATGACCTTGGGTTGGGAAATCTTTCACTGTGAATGACTAGAGAAGATATGTGGATGTAAACCAATCTTGGAACTGATAAACCCTGAAGAAGAACGAATATTGAAGTGCGAAGATCCGAAAGTAGCTACGTTGTCATGGTAAGCAACAACGACGGTGCATACAAATCCCAGTTTGCGTTTTGTCGGATTACCTCTTAAATATTTCAGATAGCTTGTAAATCAAACCAAACGCTAGCAATTAAGATGTGACTAGAACCAGAATACTCCCCCGTTCGTTGGTGCTCACTTTTCGGCGGTCTCCTTTCAGGTGTTTAGAAGGTGTTTACATCCCCAATGAACAGCGAGTTTTCCTAGTTCTACAAACAAGAACATCACCGCTGTTCTTAAACTGATTGGAGTAGGCGCTTCGGAACTTAGAGTCTGATAGAACTTGGATTCACTTTAAAATGTCGCTTCTGTGGAGGATTCTGCAGACGCAGGTCATACGGCGCAATGAGTCCCGCTTTAGGATAATCCCAGTTCCAAGCGAAAGACAATCAAGCATAGGCTTCCATCTCAAACCAAGCAAATCGAATGCTGGTCGCGCTGCTGAGCAGCCAGTCAGCTGTTGAGTGGAACCTAGCTGACATGAATGATCAGCTTGCATAAACACAAATACGATTAGGCCTGTGTGTAATGTGCAAGCCGTTCACCTTTACTTTGGTTGTCCGTTACGCCTGCGGACCAACTTCAGGGCAACGTGGAAACACCGGGGAACAGCGATCTCCCGAACTAGGGGGTTCCGGCAACAGTCCTGTTAAAGTAAACAACACAAACAAGCATGAGCCAAAGGCCCAGTAAGCGATGCACACGACTTACACAAACGATAACTAAAACAGCGTCGACAACACAGCAGCATGCCCCGATACACAATTTAAATTCAACCTGTACGCGCTTGCTAGTTTCGACCGCACGTTACATGTATAATGGCATTTTATAATCCACACCCCACGCTATAGCTTCTAATTACAAAGAATTCAGGTGTTCAAAAAAGCAGTTCAATACTTACTCACTGGGGTCCAGTGGGATTTGTTTTTCAGCAGGCATCTTACGTGACTTCTGGAAATAATGATCGTCTTACAGAATTACGCAAACATCACACGACCGTATAATGGCAAGTTTTATACGATGAAAAAAACGGCAGTATGTTTGATGCAAATCCAACAGTCACACTTACATAATTTCGAAAAAGTATAGTTGCAACACGCCCGAAATCGTTAGCCATCTTCAGTCTGTTCTTCCTTAACAGCCGAAGAAATTGATAGAGGTATCCACTTTCACATTTACGTTAAGTGAGCCATGGTATCTTGACAAGTACACGAGCTATCTTGCATCTCAAACTGGCCACACGGCGCAACAGCTTGAAAGTTCAAACGGGAATTCACTGCATGAAAACCTTTAAATTCGATTCTCTTCAAAAGTTTGAACAAAACAGTTGGAGCACGAAAGATGGTAGCTACAAACATTTCGTATTGACTTGTCAATGCCAACGTTACAATAACGCTAATCGATTTCTTTTATATGGGACAGTTAAGAGGGTTGGATTGACAGCCAGTCGGTGGGTTTGGAAGGGTCACTAAATCCATAGCAAGCAGTTGTTCCTGAACCCACAAAGCCGACTTCTGTCGATGGATTGAGTCCGCTTCAGCAAACCGCAGTAACGTCGGATTGGAATGGCGTAATAAGATTCTGAATGCACAAGCTGAGTCGATAACGTGACCATTGGTCGGGGCCTGTTTTGCGACTGTGAAAACTGTATGCTTGGGTATTCCGACGACCTTGTCGTTCATAGGTAAGTCTGTTTGAAGTTACGTGTAAATTGGCAGGCACACCGTGAAGTGGCACCGACAGGCTGATCTTTTCTGACTGAAGACACAGACAGCTTCTGGGCTGGAACTAACACGTGAATGTCGGCTGCTTTAAATGTTCGTTTAATCGAATTCAATAATTTTTGAGTTGTTTGATGCATATTGTAATCACTTTCAAAAGACAACTCTGCACAAACTTCTCTTTTTTCAGTGACCACCTGTTTGGATGGTGGTCTACTATACCCCTCGTTAACTTGTATTACGGACGCTAGCAGGTATTATTATCCTTATTATTGTTATTGTCGCTCTAAAACCATTTCGACAACGTTTCTTTTTCTAGGACATTCCACGTCACTGTTGAGATGAGCGGTGACTCGATCTACAACATCTTTTCGTCAGAATCATGGTTGTTATGATGATGATGATGATGTTGACTCCCCAAGGCTGTTCTGTGTACAAACGCATCTTGCTCGTATGAATAATGTATTCACTATTGAACGTTTGTGACGTACCGGTGTGAAACTACTGGAGTTCAAGCAACGACCAAACCAAGTTGATTTCCCCTTAGGCAACACTTTAAATACAATCATCCTCCCAGCGACTTATGAATTTTTGTAGGGGCGGCACACAAAGATTAGTCTAAGATTCGCACATTACTTTCAGGTTGGGATGTCAGTTACTTGAGCACTCTACTAGGTTGTCTATTGTCTGATTGGAACGATTGTATATTGGTGTATCGTCGACGTAGCATTTGTAGTATGACAGCCTTGATGTGCCTACGGTCACGTTATTAACCCGTCTTGTGTATTCAGAGTCCTTTTACGTCATTCCAGTCCAATATCCTTATGGTTTGCTGAGGTGGTCGCAATCAGTCGACTGAAGCCTCTTGCCCTTGTGTGTTCAGAAAGATTAGTCATAATGTCGACGCTATTCTGGACTTAGTGACTTTTCCAAACCGGCTGATTGACTGTCCATCCCGCTCTCCTGATTGTTTGTTGAAAAAACCTACTCATGTTATTGTAAAGTTGGTACTGACGTGTGAATACGAAATGCTTGCATCTTCCATCCTCAGTGTGCTACCTGTTCATCTCAAACTTCTGACAAAAAAGAACCATTTTAAAAGTATATCAATCCAGCTCGTTTTCTTCTTTAGAAAGGAGTATGCTATCGTGCTCAACGGCAGTTCACAAGATAGGCTAGTTGTTATGGTTAGGGGGAACCAAATAGCGTTTAATGCATTTTTGATCGGACGTTTTTGAAGCACTTTGTAACAACTTCGTTCTGGTGAAAGGATTATTAACTGGTGAATGGTGGTTGACACGTGGCTACTGACTTTGTTACTTCTTTCCATAGAAGCTACTGTTAGATTTTAATCAATGTTCAGCTTTTTTTGCGAGCTATTTGAAATTCACGTACTGGATGTCTACCCTCTCTGAGCGAACTGGATGAACTTTGTGGAGTGTCATTTCACTAGGTTCTGTTATCTTTTTTGTGATGGCGATTACATGGAGCACCCATTTTGTCCATTTTTTGAGTGCAGTTCATAGACATACTGCCGCGTGATTTGTTGTATAGTTACGCAAGCATTTAAACAGATACCATGAAGTTATTTGCTTTCTTCAACGTTTCTGATTTTGTATTTCCTTTCATAACTGATCGATCCATAATTATATTGGGAATCCGACCGTAAATTGCAGCGTACGTATAGATTCGCCAACTGGTTACTTCACTATCCGAAAATTGGTACTACATTTACATTTTCAGAACCGTATCATACATGTCAAAATCAGCAAAAATTCCATGTTTTACCACTCCTATGTAAATCATTGTTTCATGGTTCCGCACTTTTCTGTCTTGTGCTGCATTTCACTTAATATTAGTGGTGCACTGTTTTGTAGAAATTTGTCGTAAGACTACTTGAAGCTGGCTAGCAATTGCGGAAATAATAAACCATACTATTCAGTGGCTTACTCGGTTTCGTAAGGTATGCTGAACACGGTATTGTGTCTTGTATACATTGCATACTCTTTGTAAACAGTTGTTATACTTGTGATAATGCAATTCATAAATGACCCAACATGTTTCACAGCATATCTCAGTCCCTCACACATCCTATCCAAGGGGTAGTACTTACGGTAGACTTGAATGTAGACACATGGCTGGGAATGCAACTGGCCAGTGGATTATACTGGGGCATGTGTCATTGATGACTATAACGGCGAACATTCAAAAAGAAACGTCAACCATGGGAAAACGAAACGAAGGTGTAAAATAATATTACCTCGAGGAACTGACATTGGTGTCCGTAAAGACACACCATTGATCGCAACCTGGCGTCATATTGGATAATATTCCCGTCTGGCTATATGACTGTTGATGTCTACCAACTCCACTCAGTTTGTCTATCAAGGTCTTTATTGTTCACAATTATTCAACTAGGATGAAGTGCGTTTTTCACTGCGACCACCATTTTCTGTCATATATGCGTAAGCAACACTTGAGTGATAAGTTTTTGTTGTTGTTGTTGTTGTTAGTACGGGCTTTCCACAAAATAGATGCTTTCTGGAAACTACTTTTAATCCGACCTCACAGATACGCTACATTGAGTGCTAAAGCAGCTGATCTACGAAAATATGAAAACTATATGATGAAGGTGATTGCTTCATTACCAAAAGGTAAGCTTAATGTTGGGACAGTTGCGTTTTCTAATGATTGCTTACATTTTCTTGTCAATTGTCACGTTAATTATTCCACTAGTTCAATGTGCACCTGTAAAACTTTTTCTGACTTGAGCCAAACCACCAGGGAAGTTTTAAATATGAACTTTCCTTCATAGCTCTAAATGGCGAAATAAGAAAGCGAAGTTTGCGAGTTGGCTCGGCTATTGTCTGTATTTTCGCCATCAGACAACCGAACTAGTATACAAACGTTACCTAGCAATCCCAGGGTCACTGTCAGCTAATTTTGCATTGAGTATGGTGGATTAACGAGCTCAATAATGGTTGTTTTGATTGACTAAAATAAATACGGTTCTCAGCTTTAGACGAAAATGTACGGTAAACACAATGGTCGATCGCCAAGAAACGAATAACGAGTTGGGTTCACAACTGCGCTCCTGTGAGCTACTGCGTTTGCTGGGGCTACTGTGTGAATTGAACGACAACCTTTAGCAGGCTGGACAATTCTTACACCACGGTTCCTATCATTACGTTTATGATAATCGCGAATTTTATGTATAGTAACACATACATGACTGATATATTGACTTTTTTACTATAGCAGTAGACTAGGGCCGGGTTAGCATGACCAGGCAAAATTTCACAGCATTGTAAGCTCTCATTATTGCTGTGCCGCTCTTTGTAAACGTCAAGTTCAGATCATTGTTTTTCACTCGACGTGAGTAGCCTTCCTCAATACCCCAGGAACTGGTACTTTACATGGAGCTTTGCTTTGACGCCTGTTGAAATTTTGTGGGTTAGATTGAGACAGAGCTAGAGTACCAGAGTTGAGAAATTCTTTGATATGATATAATAGTGTGCGGACTAGGGATGTGTTTGTCTTTTATCAGAGAAAACTTTCGATTATGAATCAACTAAGTGGAACGTAACCCTCCGGTAGACCGGACGTTGCTTATGACAATCTGTTCGACTGATGAACAGCGCGTTTTAGTTATGACAGGGAACCTTTAAGCTCTGTGCATGTTTGAGAGTATCTACTTGTGAACATAATAACCCTCCTAATACGAAACTTTTTCTATGTGGAACATAAGTTTTTCTTCGGAGGAAGTTATCCCCTCCGTGAGTTAACATCTTAATTTCTTGGAATCCAACCGATGTGAATATAAAAGCCCTACTTTTTCATGAACATCAGTTGTTTTCAGTTAAACGAAACTGCATTGCACTGGGTTGGACTGCAAGACAACAGGACTTGTGTTGTAAAAACACGCCTGACTGTAAGCCAGGGTTGTAAGCTGTTCGATATCAGTGACGTGCAAACGTAGACAGTCCAAAAGCGAAGTATCTAACCCGGATCGGTCACATGACCCAGTTAAGTCACATGCGAATAAAGACGCTGTTGTGGGTACACTCAGATGCAGCATGTTGTGTCATGCGGCTACATTCACCACACTTACACGCACATCCGAGATTGAAGGACCTATTCGTGGACCATCTTGTTTTATCTGACGCACATTTGGGTTCGTCGATCAGTGTGGATAACAAGAAGAATTTCAGGGAGTATGTAGAAACACAGTCAACTTCAAGGTCGTACACAGCTCTATAATTTAACAAGATTAACACGAGTGTTATGTGACCTCAAGTCATAATTCGTTTGGAGCACACAGCAGGTTTCTGATCGGTTACTGTTATGACTTGATATACGGCCTACGAGCGCGTAAGCAGACAATAGAATAACGGTTAATGACACACTAGATGACGGAACGACGGTCAGCGATAACGAACAACTGACTACGGAGTATGCACGACTAATTCGTATCATCCTGGCCAAACCAACCACCAAGTGCTAACGAATGGAACACAGAGAAAAAACTGGCCTCTGGACGGATCTACTTTGTGTCACTCGATCCAGAAACAACACGGTCACAAGCTAGATCATGTTTAAAGGGTTTGTAACCAATCAAGAAGCATGATCAGAAAGTGGACCGGACAATGATTCACACAGCGTGTAGACTGAGTTCCAGAAATTGGCACAATTGTTGAAAGAGCACCTGAGGGGTGAAATGGCACATGGCCGTGCCGACTACGGAGGTCACTTCAAACAGTAATGGGTTAGGTCATTACGAAGGCAAATAAAACGGTATTTTCGGGGAATTGGAATCTTCCCCGACGGTTACCGTTTCTCAGATGCTTTCGACGTCGACGATGATTTACGAACTCCACCGTATGTGAGACGGATGGCAAAAATAACCTGCAGATCATTTACTTCATTCCTCGTTAAAAGGTTTATCGGAAGGGAGTGTTTCTTCTTGAGGATTTCTTCCTGAAGGGAAACACCGTGCTAACCATCTTTTTAAGGTATTACGGCCAGCTCCTACTGACTTCACTCGTAGATGGCTTTGCATGCAGTTATTCCGGTCATAAAGCCCCCTTCTCAAAGCCCACTTTACCAAATTCATTGCTCATCGGGATTCTGAGTACGACAGGACAGCGTGAGATTACAAAACCCTGCTTCATTTAAGACGAACACGGTTCCCCTAAATCGGGAATGTCTCGAAATGTTTCTGATGTACTGAATGCTTAATGCTTTGGTGGTCAACAGTGTTTAAGTATCATGCTGAATATAAAACGGATTTGGCAAACTGGAGTGTTGTTCCGATTGGATGTGGTAGTTATTTAAAATGGAGGAATCCTGAAGCTTCTTGAGTGAATTGTTGATTACTGACTTATCAAAATATACGGGAGTGGAAAGTCACCGTGTTGCGAGACATTGTGGTAGTTAATTATGTCAAATCCGATTATGAAAAAAGAGTCATTACAACCTCTTCTTTCGAGTACATCACGTTGTGATTAGAAGGAACGGAATTATGCTGTGTAAGGTATCCGGATCAAATTTAGCACGAGTAAAGTCACACGATTTGAACGTCGTGTTTAACATGTTCCTAGTAAATGGATTGAGAAGAACACATCGTTACATGCAAGTTGCAATACTCAACGTTTCAACCACCACGAGTAGCTTTCATCAGGAGTGTTATAGTCGAAAGCATACTAAGCTGAACGTCACCCACAACTGATCGCAGCTTTCGCATTCCCGTAGACTTCCCAGTCGTCCCATTTCGAAAAGAAGCACTAGACTCGAGTTTCGCTCTCATTAGAGCTCGTCAGTAGTGCATATCCTTGTCATTGCCGGGACTAGAACTCCGGCCACGCTGTTCATGATGCAACCGTGTTTACCACTGCGTCATTGACCTCACATTAGGCATGGCCGAATTATCATATGTGAACGCTCAACCTATTTTCGCTTGTGAGTAATGAGAAGGTTGTCCGGTCATCTCGATAGGAGACGCAGTTACTGTCTGTTAACTCCAATCGTTAACCCCGCGATTAGGACTTCCTAGACAAGTCGAAGTCTCCGATCCCATTTAACGTGCCAGGCGATATTTTAGTTTACTGATAAGTAGTCGGGGATTTGGAAAGTGACTGGAAAGTCTGTGGGATTGCGAAGGCTGCGATCATTTGTGGGTGACATTCAATTTGAAATGAACCAAATCCCCGACTACTCATCATAAATCATAGTAACAGAGGTCAAGTTGAGTTTTCGGTGGTTAGGTCAACTTACCTTGCGTCTGAACGGATTGATCGAAGTCGTTGCACATTAACTGGGGATTGAGACTGATGAAGATAAGGCGCACTCGTCTTTGTTGTTATTTATCAGTCTACTGCACACTGTAGGCCGGGGGTTTGCTATCATTGCGGTTACTGAGTGTGCTGAGTGTAGATGATAAGTGTTTCAACACAGCATCACTCCGCATGGGAACACACTCTTATGAATCATTCGAGCTTCATCAGAACATACGTTGTGATTCGCTGACAATGAACGTGGTGTGATGGCTGAATCCTTTTCCAGCTTATGACATAGGTGTGCGTCTGTTAGGGGGAATTGCGTGTGCCTGTTGTACTAGGCCCCACCTGCTTTCAATTATCTGCTTGTTTCTCCTATCCAACCAGCGTTACAGTCACTGCATATGATTTCGTAAACGCAGCTTATCTGGCTATCCATAAAAACTGGATATATAAGGTGCATCACCAGTCTTTATAGGGTTTTATGTAACCGAACTATGGTCTGCTTGGCGTATTCAGAGTGAACGAAGCAAATTCCTTCAGATGTTCGTTCACTATACGGTATTTGTACAGTAGACTGGAATGATCTCGTCCCTTTGATTTCCACCTTAGAAGACATGCGTTCAATTGTGTTTACTATAAATGCGTTTGAATAACGGTTGCGGTTAACGTTTCTTTGACATGAGAAACCTCTGTTGTTTTGATGAGTTCACTGGTGCGGATCACAGTAGCTCTGTTGGTGACTGGTCGGATGAATGTTGCTTTCATACCGAGCCGATGCGACGGGTTGAAGTTGAAATGTCGATCCGAGTGAGTTGATTTGTGACACAGAAAGCTGAAATCTTTGTTGACTTTGTCAAGGCAGTCTAGAAAATTAAGTGAACGCTCTGTGGTTTCAGATCTCAACGTGACTACCATGTTGTTGCGTTTTGAGTTAAGGAATTGTAGCAGTTGTAGTCACGAATGTTTCGTCTACACATCTCGAGATTTGTCGAGAGTCCATAAAATCATTCCTTACACCTGTGTTTCCAGGTGTTCAAAGTAAAGATTGGCTACTACAGATGTAGCTGGGTAACCCATAGCCACATGATCGATTTACACGTCAAACTTTTGTTGAATGTGAAAAGGTTGAATGCGGGACCGAGTATAATTTTGAAAAGCGATAAGTTAGCACATGCACTAAGAGAAGCATCACTACCTAGTACCTAACGACATCAGTGCTGTTATATTGGCAAACTGGTGAGTAGGGAGATCCCGTCAAAATTAAGAAAGGCCTCATCATTGTGTAATGTCACGTGTTCGAACTTGTTATCAAAATCAAACTACTTTCTGACGTTGTTTACCAACCTGTTCTGCAGTGGTTAGATTTTGCGGCTAATGAATCTGGCTAGCTTGTAAGTTTGAGTGGTGGTGTACTCAACAATAGGTCTTACTACTATACCACTGTTTGCTTCTGATGACTTGGACTATTCAACAGTGACTAATTTAGTTGACTTATCATTTTGGAGATCCTGCAAACTTATGGTACAGTTGCCCCTGGGTGATCGAAATACTTTTAACCTAAATATATGTTTAGGTGCACACTCCATTGGATGGCTGGACTTATTTCATATCACAGCCAACTTACTTCCGGTCCAGGTTATTACTTGACAGCTGGTTATCGAACATTTGAGTCGCGGAACCGTTTATTGTGTGAAGTTCCTCGTATGTGCGATGGATAACGATAACCCCTGCTCTTCTGTTGATATGAAAACTCACTCATGAGTTGAAACCCCCCACAAGAAAAGACTATCCGTTGTTTAGCCGTCGATGATTGTAAAAGTGCCGGCCCACTGGGTTAATTGTTTACTGCTCCATTGTCGATTGTGTTCTTCACAAATCGTCAAATTTTCCCTGTCTGTATAGGAAACCAATATGGGATGTGTGTATGTTGCGTCAGTGAATGTTGCTAACTCCATATGGCTAGCTGGGGAATGGCATAACAACAGGTATGTGCTCCTGCGGGCGGTACACTCGCAGCTCCTGAACAAGAGCTCCTTGTTTGTGGGATATATCAGCCGGTCAACGTAATTGCCGGCGGAGGGTGAATGGTTTTGAGTCAGTCAGCTGTAGCGCAAGTACCAGTAACCGTAGATTCAATTTCCAAACGATGAGTGTGCGCAAATTTCATGTGCGTTTTCAGCTACAGAGAGCGGAACTCTTTCAAACGGATCGTCTAACATGGGTCTGCAAATAGTGTATGAAAAAATGAGTACTTGACTTTTGTAGGCTAAACACTGTGTTGTCCCTAAAAGGACCTGTGAAACGAACCCAAATTTAGCACGAGTTTTTTGTTTGGAGGTCATAGTACAAAGGTCTCTCAGCGACCTTCTCACGTCTTGATACAGCATACAATCAGTCAAGTACATTGTCACCAAGATCAGACTTGGATGAACAACATTCCTTATGTAATTGTTCTGGACAGTGACCGTAGTTTGAACACTCTTTTAGTCTAGTTAATTATCTGATGGTCTTTCGTAAACATTGGCCCCACCGAGACTAATAGGTTTCTGAGCAAAAGTTGAGCAGTTTAGTCAACAGCACCCAGTCCCCACTAATTTTTCGGAACCTGTCATGAAAATTCCATCGCTCCCGATTGGACATACATGCACTAACTGAGTAATTGCCTAGAGTAAATGGAACAAGCTGCTTTTACTATGCCCCCCATCACAAGCGCCAGCCACGTGATACTTCACAAATAGCACTCAATTATCTATTTACCACTGCCTACTCGTCCACCTGTATGGTTTCCACTCGATCATCCCGCTCAACACATTTGTGTAGAGTTCTGTATCCTCACCGATAATCACTAACTCACCGGTCGATCTGTTGAAATGTCCAAGGGAGATTGATAGGTCATGTTTGCAATTCAGGAGGTTGAATGAGTAGGTTGAGCTTTCCCACAACACAAAAGAATAGTTTCACTGCGTATACACGTTAATGTCCGGTAAAATGGGAGAAACGAGATGTCCGTCTCTTATCTCAACATCATATTTTGATAATAAAATGACTTACTAGGGGAACAGTCACTCCACATACAAGACGGCTTAAACTCTCCAGTTCGAATGAATAAATGGAAGTGCCACGTAGAGGAAAGCGTGGAGTGGTGATAAAAATGAACTAGCGGTATACATCATAGACCATGTGAAGGGTCATACATTGGGACGGCCATAATTACAGCAAAGTGTTTCATTTATTTTCAACTGTTTGCTACTCAGTCATTTCACGTCTATATAAGTATAAAGCTTCTTCTCCAGTTGCGAATTTGAATAAAGAAACCAGAGGACGCGTTTTGTTAGATTTTAGTACCATTTTTTATGTTCTCGTTAGTTGTTACACGTAACGGCGGCAAAAGTCAAAAATATTTCAACGACTTAGGCTCATAAACCAGGCCAGTGTATACACTAGTCCGTCAGTGGTCAAAAACACGGCAGACAAAGGTTCAAGGTCAACAGCTTTTGCACGTGTGAGAGACAGCGTCTCCAGTGCCTCAAGGATGACAGGCTTGTGATGACGCATTGATACACGAAAAGCGTTTGTCGGGTCAACCACATGACCAGTCTCCAGCTGAGGTCTGGCAATCGAGGAAGCCGGCCTGCGTTGTTTGGTGGGGTCGCGTCGGGTCACGCCACACATTAAGTGCTCGATGTATTTGAGAACTTGTTCCTTCATTCTAAGGCGTAGGAATGGATCTGCCAATGTAACCGTCGCCGCAGCTGCAAGTAAACTGGTAAATACAGTGTGAAGTGGACAGCTCAGATATCCGCGTCTTAGTGTGATATGTGAGTGACTTGGCGCGACTGAGCAAACACAGTGTCTGGTACGAGCAGAGATGGTGCAGCTTATAAAGTAAATTTTCAAGCCGTGGGTATAACAATTGGATCGAACGATAGGAAGGTTACTCACCTACGGGAAGTAAGTAATATCTGAGATCATTAGGCGGATATTGGAATATAGCTCCCAAACTGAGTTTCGAGAGCCCACCGTTTTGCTCCTATCTTGCTGACGCTGACTGGCCCACAATTTCATTTATTCGCGTTGTTACGCGATGTCATTCCAACGGATCCATTAAGGTGGTTGATGGATGTGAAGAGGCATTTCGCACTTGGTATCATTGACTGCGGTTTATTGGTCAGTGGGCTTAACTTTAGTGTAGGATCGGAATACAGTTGTCCTCTGGGTTTGCTAATTAACAGGCTGCGGGTGGATATTACATTTGGGTTGCTTTATGGTCATGCGCCGTGCTGGGTCTCTCTAACGGTGTTTCCAAACAGTCTTAACGATGTTCTGGCTTGAAACCTGTATAGGAGGCTGCCTAATTGGAAAATCTGAATCAGCATAACAGGTTTTTTGTATATTTGGTTTAAAACGCGGTCCAGTCATTGACTATCGGTTTGCGGAATATCAATCGTAGCTTAGGTTGGGGATCATTCCGCAAGTGATGGTCACCGACTCTTCAACGTGTGCAAGGATTTAGAACGGTCCGACGCCTGTTTGACTTTCCGCTGCGCACTGGCGTCCAAGCTAATTGTGTTCAAGTCATGGCTTTCGGTCAGACTTCAAGCACCTGTTTAGCTTCTTAGTTATCCGGTCTGCTATTTCAAGTAAGAATGAGAAAAATTATTGCAGCAAATTGGTTTTGAATAGGGTTGAGGACTTGACCAGATAAAGTTGTCAGCTTAATGAGAGTGTTCGGTAGTTAAGCGTTTAAGATCTGTTAATCTTCCAACTTCAAGGTCATACTGGGACCACAGCATACAGCGCTCGATGATAAGTCGATTATGCTGACACGAACCGACAACAGAAGAAACATTTGGAGCTCAGTAGGTCAATTTGCGTCAGCACGATAAGACCACAGAACTGTGCTCATTGAACCCAGTTTGACAACCTCGCCCTACTTTCTGTCCTGCGAACGTAAATCGATGATCCCAGTTGCTAGCTTTCCATAACCAATTGGCTGGTCTGTTACTCGATCGCCAGAGTTGCTTGTGTTATTTAACCTTTCTTTATAAGATTACTATACAGTGCATGTTTGTCCGATTAACGCG
Organism: Paragonimus heterotremus; assembly: GCA_013368495.1. Classification (NCBI taxonomy): domain Eukaryota; kingdom Metazoa; phylum Platyhelminthes; class Trematoda; order Plagiorchiida; family Troglotrematidae; genus Paragonimus; species Paragonimus heterotremus. The sequence continues at coordinate 60,056 of LUCH01002732.1, read as the reverse complement.
AGCTGTGCACCATAAACCATCTCACGTCCTTTTGCATCAAATTGTCTAATAACTAGACGTTTATTGCATGACATATTAAACTGTGGGGTACGCTGCACACCTCGTTATAGCAAATGTTCGCGTGGGGACAGTGAGTTTGTTCGTTATTATCAGGCATACACTCTCAGTCTGTGTGAGGGGACACTTCTGCACCAGAGGCTTTTTTTCCACATAGTGACCTTTTCGTTATATTAGCGCTCTTTCGTAATTTACGATTTTAAACTAGAAATGGAGTTGACTTTTATTTTACCTTGCCGTACGACCAGAATCGCACACACTGTTACGAAAACCTGGGAGATGGTACCCACTTTATATTTAGCTCTTGAATAAAAATGGACTCTACTTAAACTATTCATTGAAACTGTGGATTTTCGTTTTATTCTTCAGAATGTCTCCAACAGATATGTAAAAGAAGTGTACGTTTTCGTTAAGGAATCTTCTCACTTTTGTTGCTTTGTGCATTTGGTTTTGACGTCTAATTTTGAGCATGTCAGTTGCTTGATTATTCCCCATAGATTATATTAAATTGGCAGACGACGTGATTGCTGGTCTGATGATGCGTTATAATACACTGTACGAGACAAATAGTAGCTTACGCAAAGAGATGGAAGCCAAATCTGAAGAGGTAAGTCCACCCACGTTTAAAGCATGCAATTATCGTTTGGCGTTTTTTCATAGAATACAATGCACGGGGCCTTAATCGCCTCAGATTAGGCGGTAGTCAACGGGATTGACGCATATTTGGATCAGCACAACGTCATCAGTAAAGAAACGGTTTGAGTTTTGGTAGTTCCTTAAGCTGATAAATCTGCATTCAAATTGAAAATATGCCACATAAATCCGGTATGTTTAGATGATGAGTAGTAGCGTATTTGGAAGAGTTGAGCAGACCAAGCGGTAATCGCGTATATGGTCAATGTCTGAATATATTGGTTTCAAAATAAATTTGGAAACTTCATATTTTCAGCCACATTTGTAGCAATACAGATCTGATATCAAACTTCCATGTATTTCAGAAATTAATGCCTTGTTAAGCAAAGATAAGCATTACCGACTGCACAAGTGAGGAGACATACAGTGTCGTTGTAACTAGTAACCGTGGTGGAGTGCAGCCAATCGTGTAAGCCATATCTGCACTGGCCAGTCAGATCGTTCGACATTGACCTATATCTATAGTATCCATAACAGACTAGATGAGGTATTGCGCGTGGTGCAGTGAATACGCATCTTGCTCTGAACCTGACTTGTTCTACAGTAACAACTTATGGGAGCAGAAAAAGTGTTCCTTCGACAAAGATGTTTCTTTCTGTGATGAACGTCTGAACTCTGTAAGATTGATGTGCAGGTACATTGAGACGTTGTCTTGTGAGAACCATAAGACTAGGCGCGCGCTGATAATCTTTTCATGGTTATTTATAGTATGCCACTGATTTTACAAAGAGAGTCGGAGCATGTGCTGACGTGGACGCTGTCATAAAATGATGGTGATAGTTAAAGAACAAAAAGAGGACTATTCAGCAATGCCTCATTTAATGTTTACTGTAGTGCGACAGTATTGTTACACGCAGGCTAGCTATTGAGCTACTATCCAGATATACACAAGTACGAAGTGTTGACGATTCGAACCCAACAACTGTCGACTAACAGAACGGCATTATAATCACCCATTCAGTTTGAGTGGGACCCAGGTGGAGAATGGCAATACATAATAGCTCGAACATTTGGTCAAACCTGGTTAGCTTCTTCTCGGTTTTCAACAGGAAGGACTTAAGTTAGTATTGAATCTGCACCTCGTGAACTGATATATCTGTCAATGGAGCCTAAAACGAACTATCTGCTGTCTCCCGCATAATCATCATCATCATTATAGACAGCAATACATCAGTGGGTCACACTGATGCTTAACTGCCACACACCCACGAAGGAAAAAAGGGGGGAAAACCTATATGAGAAGGGAGTAAAAAAATAGAATGGGAGGGGAATGGACTTAACTATTAAAAATAACTACGTCTATATTCAAACATTCAACATCAAGGCGCCTACAGCTTGAAAACAAACAACCGAGCTGTGTGTGGAAGTAAGGCGTCTTCAGCAAGACAGCTTTCTTGCGCATTTCATTGCGTAGCGTCATTAAGTGCACTCAATTCACAGACAACTCAGACAAACAACGACAACATTCACGCCACTGAGCTCGGTTAACCGCCATCTCACGTTAACGTCTGAAGCCACCGAGTTTTTGAGTCGCTTTCGAGTTTGGCTTATACTCGGATAGTCGTTGCCATCGATGTCGCTTAGCCCATGACCTAACCACCTAAGTGTGTGTAAATGTAGTGACTGAACAAAGGAATTCGTTTGACGTTCAGTGTCAAACACCCGCTTCCTAACTTCCTCGTTGCTTACTCGTTGGTGCCACCCAATATGAGCGATTGAACGCAGACATCGATGGTCGAACACCTTAAGTCGGTTCAAGTCTTCCACTCTGAGTGGACAGGCTTCGCTGCTGTAAAGTAATACAGTCCTCGTCGTTGTCCGATATACGCGACCCTCAAACTTCAGAGAGATACCTCTCTGTCGCCATAAGTGCGTCAGATTATCGAACACCGCTCTAGCCTTGGAAATACGTACCTCTATTTCATTCCATAACTTCCACCGCTGATGCAGCTTCTCATGTATACAAACCGACCAACAACCTCCATGGTTTAATTATCTAACATTAAATCTACGTAATCACAGCAATCTTGCAGAAGCACTTTGCATTTCGAGGCTGCGAAGCGCATTCCTAAGTACTTAGTAGAACGTGAAATAGCGTTTAGCGTTGTTTGTGCCGCTTGAAAGTTTCCAAACAGCAACACCTTGTCGTCAGCATAATCAAGGTCAGTCAGTCTTCCACCAGGTGGGAGGTCCACACGGGCATCACTAGAGTGCCGCAGACAGTTCACCATTATTTCGTCCATGACGAAATTGAACAAAAATGGTGGAAGGGGACAGCCTTGACGTACGCCGCTCATGGTGCTCAAACTGTAAGATAGCTCATCGTAAACCCTAACCTGAGCCGAATTATGAGAGTAAAGCGTCGACAGTTTGTTCACATACTTGGTCGGTATACCCCTGCGTTTGTGACTCTAAAGTGTAGATCGATCCACCGAATCAAACGTACCTTCATAGACCGCAGCGATTTGTCTTTCGTCTGCGGTTGGATCAAACTCAGTGGACGTCAATATGATGGTTATGTGCAAATTGACGCCAGCGTTTAACCCTGTGAAAGTCAATCCTCTGAGAGGATTTGTGCGTAAACCTGACTATTATTAGTTGAATGAATTCTCCTGTCTATGATCATTCATAGGAACACAAAGTACCGAATGGAAATATATGCTGGCAAGCTGCCATTTATTATCATATAGGGAAATCTAGATAGTGAGATGCTGAATCTGTAAAGCCTTCACTCTCTGAATAACATCAATACTGACTGTTTTGATGACTGTATGCCACTGAAAAACTGCAGTTCAAACACGTACTGCAGTTGCCCCACTTGGGCGTGTTGATTGACGTCGTTCGCTTATACCAATATCTTCACAAACAATGCAATATGATACAAGGGGATATCCTCTGATGTAATAAAATTACAACAAATCTCTTGTTTAAAAGGTAACTGTATATTCTATTGTAAAATGTCGGCGTGGAATTATCATTGTATGGGAGACTGATAGACCATATGGTTTTGGTGAAAAAATCTTCTGTCGATTTACATTATACATGAAAGTTTTTCTACTGTGGATGTTCGAAGTTGGCGTTTTCGATTTAAGCTATTCGACTACTTTTAGGAGAAGGTGACGCATACTAATAAAATGTTTTTAGTGGTATTGTTTTGTCTACATTTCCCGACCTTTTGACTTGTATGTAGGTTACTATTAGTATCCAACGGAAATGAAAAGAGTGGTTGTGAATATTGAGTGTAGGAACACAGTACTACTTTTTGGTATGAATACTGACAGTCGAGTTTTAAAATTTACACTTCTACGGTAAGCTATATTATGCCAGCCACATACTTTGAATCAGGCTTTCTGAACGACCGGTCTTCTACTGACCACACAATGTCGTCAGCAGTTTACAGAGTCATCTATGCTTAACTTCTTTTTATTGCCTTCGAACAAGTGACGCTGTCAGTTGATACTTTTCTTATGCAATACCGTCAAATTAGCCTACATCTCTACGCAGATTGCCCACCTGTGGGAGCAAATGTTCAACCATGTTCCGTTGAAGAAAGACCAATAGAAGAAAACAGATCTTTTATTGATTTCGCTGTGGCAAAACATAATTAGCAGGGAGCCGCATATTTTCATTTTAAAAAAATTTACTATAGATAAAAATGAGTGCAGTTATGTTATGTACTGTTATTTACTGATATTCAGTAATTGGTCTACTTGTTCTTTATTACAAGGTTCGGATTGCACAGTCCGATTTGAAGCATTTGGTTGAAGCTCACAGAATACTCCTGTTTGGAAAAAACTCTGAACTATCCGAATTGTATACTCATCGGGAAAAAATGAATGACGAATATCAGGGTGCTCAACAATCGCTAGTTCACAGTCACGATGACTTGGCTCATCAGGTTAGTGTTGGTTTTATCTTCCAGACGTGTGAGACTGCTCCCTCGTGTGATCTGAATATATGGTGTGAAGATTCGGTAGGCAATCATCACATGTATATGAACTTTTAAGGGAGTATTGGAAACAGGTATACTGTTTTTGTCGCGTCTGTTTATGTAGGCGAAGTATTCATATAATCTATTTGCTTTGCACAGTTACGACATGATTACCTAATGGTTTTAAACTGTTGGATAAATATCATAGACACCAGCACTGTAACGTAGTTTGTGTGACCAGGCAGTATGTTGCCTACTCTTTCCAGTTATGTACACAAAGTGATTGCCAAAACGGCAAACGACGGGGCGAGGCACAGTTAAAATATTAGTTCGTCTAGTCAGCACCGAACACTTCGTTTTTGGTGAGACACGTGGTGATCAGATTACAATGAAACGTGACAGTTGGTCGGACAGAGGATGAGCTACAGGTAGTTCAACTTCCATTTATGCATGAACCAGTTCGCTAATGAAACGAACATAAAACAACATTTCGCAGTGTGGGTTTTATACTAGCAAACTGAAGCAAGGATAATAGCAACAGATTTGGTAGATGGAGAACGTAAGAGAAACTAGTCATCATCCTCATCATGTACAGCAATACACTCATGCTTAACTGCCACACTACCACGACCGCACAACGAGACTGGACCTTGACGCGGTGTGACGGCTTGCGCATCTCGATGACCTATTGGGCCAAACTGGACGGTGTGGCCACCACACCGATATAATCACTCATGCCAGGTAGGCCAATAGGTAGAGAGGTCTGACAAACCAGTCTCTTGGTCCTCCAGGTTGGGGTTTGGAAGAAGGTTGACAACTTTTTCCGAAAAATGTTCTGGTACACTGCCACCCACTCGCTGCTTTGCGATATAGGCTTTTGAGCCAAAGGCTTTGGTTGAAAACCCTAATCGTTCTTCTGTCTAGGTCTGAGCGCCCTGGCAGTATCTCAGCCCACACACAAACATGATTAGTCACAACACAAGTAATTCCATGCTGCATCGGCCGTGTAGTGGAACTCTTAACCGTGATAGCTTGAGTACCCACTAACAAATAACGATATCTCAACAATGGTCGTCGAGAAGGTTAAATCAAATAGTTTGGATCTTTATTGCTGAGATCGGTGTACGGGCTTAACTCAGTAGCGCTCGTCCGCCTGACGCGTGCCTGTGTATTGACCGCACTGAATCACATCCAGTTGAATCGTTCCAATTGGCTGAGTGTGGAGTTGGTGACCGCGTGCGCGTGCGTGCGTGCATTCCGCTGTGGAAGAAGGTTTTCGGGGCGATAGATGTGTGGGTGTGCATGCACAATTTGGGACAATGTGCGTCACTTAGTCCTCGGCTTGTCACGTGATGCGCCGCATGAGAGGGCGAGACGACGGCTACATAGTCTCCCACCAGCTGTGAGGTTATAGTGAAACAGCGACCACAAGTCAATCTGGAAAACGCACTGATCGACCGGATTTAGTTTTGTAGGTACTTGTTTTAGGTGGCGTGTGCGAGTCACTTGGAGTTGATTCCTCCATAAATCGCGCTGGACTGAGGCGATCGATCGATATATTGTTGCGTGATGCGCCGACATCTAACGTGTAATGTTCGTCCGACCGATTCAGAACACGATACGGACCTTTGTACACTGATTGTAGAGATTCGTGGAGCTTATCACAGCGAACGAATACGTGCGAACAGTCAGTCAGTTTGTCAGGATAATTGTTGAGTTTGCTTTGAAATCGTGGTGGTTGATAAGCTAACTTGGACATGAAATACTGCAAGCGGCTTACGTAGTTTGTCGGATCAGGAGAGGTTGCATTGTTCGAATTGGTTAGTAGCTGACCAGGTAAACGCAAGCTGATGCCATAGATAAATTGTGCTGGGGATCATTGACTGTCAGCACGAACAGAGTTGCATAGTCTAGGAAGCACAAGCGGTTGGATCTAGCTTGGTTGTCAAAGCAGCCTTTAATGTCCAGTGAAATCTTTCAACCATTCCGTTGTATTGTGGATGGTACGCTGTGGTACGAATCCGTTGAATTCCAAAAAGACGCGTGAGTTGTTCGAATAAATGAGACTCGAACTGGGAGCTGCAGTCCGTAGTTACAGTAGATGGTATGCCAAAGCGTGAAATCCATCCGACCACGAATGCTGTTGTCAGGATTTGAATAATGGTGTCACAGATCTGAAAAAATTCAGGCCATCGAGATATCCACAACCTTTCGATGGTGGTAGGAGTCCAACGACGTCAATTTGCACGTGATCGAAGCGAGCATGAGGTGGCGGAAATGATCCAAGTGGAGTGACGGTATGATGATGGATCTTCGATTGTTGACAAGCCAAGCAGCGACGCGTCCAGTCGCCAATATCCTTGTTCACACTGAACCAGACGAATCGTTTAGAGATAAGTTTCCTGGATGCTTTGACTCCTGGATGTGACATGTTGTGAAGGGCATCGGTGATTTTATAGAAAAATCACAAAGAAGTAATACTTCTTGATGTGTTATGTGCTGTGCGTTCATTAAGCTCTTGTGTTTCTCTGTGTCAGGATCGCTAGCTTGAAGTTTAACCATATGCGCAAAGTCGACGGAGCCGTCGAACGAGATGTTTGTCAGTTGGACTCTTGATAGAGCGTAAACTACCGCGTTTTGCTTTCTTTCAATGTATCGGAGGTCCAGTGTGTTCTGGGAAATATGATTCAATTGACGTAACTCTCGTGGCAAATAGCTATAAGGTTTGGCCGACAGGGCTTACGTTAATGGTTTGTGGTCGGTAAAAACACAAAATGCACTTCCTTCAACAAAGTGACGGAAATGTTTGATGACCAAATAGACTGTCAATAGTTCACGGCTGAACGTACTGTAGCGAGTTTGCGCTGATTGCAAAGATCTGAAGAAAAACGAGACAGGTTGCCACGTGTTATCAACCAATTGCTGAAGTACAGCCCTAACAGCCAAATTTGACGCATCCATAGTGATAATGATAGAAGCGGAGGCGTTCAAGTGATGAATGGAAATTGCACGTGCAAGCATGTGCTTTATTGAGTTAAACGAATTGACTGATGTCTCAGATGATTCCGAGAGTTTATTCGGTTTGGAACTCAACAAGTCAGTGAGTGGTTTCAAGGTATCAGCAAGGTTAGGTAAGAAGCAACGACAGTAGTTAACCATACCAATAAAACGACTAAGCTGACGTATGGAAGTGGGTTGAGGAAAGTCCTTGATGGCAGCCACATTGGCAGCAAGCGGATGTACACCAGTGGAGTTGACATGGTGTCCAAGAATGTCCAGTGATGGCACTCCTAACTGACACTTGGAAGGATTGATGACAATACCAAAATCACTCAAGCGTTGAAAAGCTTCGAACAAAGGTGTGCGATGTTCCTCGGGGCTGGAGCTAGCGATCAGAATATCACCGATGTATGGGTGAGCGAAGTCCAAACCACGTAGCACTTCGTCTATTAGGCGTTGGGAAGTTTGTGTTGCATGTCTTAGCCCAAAAGGCATCGGCAAAAATTCAAACAATCCAAATGGCATGGTGATTGCAGTTTTTGCAATGTCTTCTTCTGCCACAGGGATTTGATGGTAAGCCCGTATCAAGTCGACTTTAGAAAATATAGTCTTGCCGTGCAGATCAAATGTGATATCATGAATGTGTGGGACAGGATATCGATCTGCAACGGTGACTTGGTTGACACTTCTGTAGTCTGCACACGGATGCCAGTCATTAGAGTCTTTTTTAGAGACCGTGTGGAGTGGGGAAGACCACGGACTTTTCTAGGGTCGAATTATCCGAAGTTGGAGCATGTGATCGAATTCCTTGCGGGCGACAGCGAGTTTGTCAGAAGTTAAGTGTGTGGGCCTGGCAGCTACTGGTGGACCACGAGTCGAGATACGATGAACAGTTTTGTGCTTAACGGACGATTGCTGGAAATTAGGATTAAATATTCCAGGAAATTTGGCAACCAGTGAGGCATATTCCGGGTAAGCTTCAGTAAGTGTAACTGATAGACGAAGAGAATCAATGTTTGTCGATTGACCTATGACAGTCAGGTTGGTGGTTGGATCAAGCAATCGGCGGTGCTTCATGTCTATCAAGAGACTGAAATTGTTGAGAAAATCTGCCCCCCAAAATTGCAAATCGCACATCAGCAATAAGAGATAACCATCTCCAGGTGCGTCTTAAGCCAAGGGACATGGTTACGGAACTTTGGCCGTAGGTCTGTTTGGAAGAACCGTTGGTAGCTTTGAGTGTTGAACCAAGGAAAGATGAGATTTGATCTTGTGATGTGGCGGGAAGACCACTGACTTCAGCTATTGTGTCAATAATGAGTTTATGACTATTTTCCTTGCAACGTATGAAAAACGGGCGACTTGAAGTTTGAAAACCAGCTGAGTTTGTCGCAGAACTCAACTGGTGCTGCCGTTTCCCGAATGGTTGGAAATCCGAGAGAAAGCACATGGAGTAGTGCAACGTTTTGCTAAACAGTTGGTTAAGCGATACGGAACAGTGTTCTATTAACTACATTACATTTTACAGGTGTTTGAGTTTGTGATAACTCTCCTGATTGACATCTATGGGACCGGTAGCACGAGAGTGACTGGGACAGGCATGAGTGGTTGTATTTGTGCCTTGTCTGAATTATAGCGTGTTGTGGTCTACAAATGGCTGTCTTTGTTGCGTGATGTATCACATATCCGTCTGAAGAGAGACACTTCAGTCTGACTCATTTGTCTAACTGGTCCTCAGATTGAGATAAAAAGAAATTCAGTTTGAGGTTGTTCTAATGCTTCACTTAGCAGTCGTTTCGGATAGGCTCGTCTGATATTTCCATCGCTGTACTGCTATCCGGTGTCGTCCTGAAGGTGATACAGAAGTACGGTGGAATCGTTGGGATTCGTGATCTTGATCACTGACTGTCTGAGTCATCTGGTGATGAGTCAGCTAGCCGGTCGAAGATCGTTGCCGAAGAGTACGTTACATTTTTCGAGTCAGTGCGATGTAGAAACGACCTCAAACACCACGGTTTAAACAAACTCGGCGGACTTACCTTGATTATGACACGTACTGCATTCCGGTAGTGAAGTGTGAAACTGTCCAGAAACGCCTCAAGCTCCAACAATGTTTTGGAATACCGTCGTACTTGGAAACATACTCTTAGTATAACTGATTGGATGCAGTCCGGATGTATCGTCAACTAAGGATGTCGAGTGGGAACTCCATCTGCGTGATACGAAACTGCGATCCATTACCTCTGTTGGGCATATCCGGGACAAATTTGGGGCTAAATCGTTTCCTCAGCGACTAGATTACAAAAGACGTGATCGGTATGTTCGCCAGAATATTCTCAGATCAATTCGCTCAAATGTCGATTTACACTACAGCGTAGCAACGATTGAGAAGCAGACCGCGGAATTCACTGTGTACGTGCTGCCAGGATTTATAGCTTTCAAACTAAAGGGTCCAAATTCTTTGTTTTATCTTGTTCTCACGTAGACATGCGTTGCAGTTCTTGGACGTTATCTGGATATATACATTCATTTGTGTCATTAGCAATTCTATCCGGCTAGTGATTTCATCTTCAGAGGACTTAAGTGGTTTTTGTACTTATCCTCCTAAACGGTCTTACGCGATTGTGCTGGTGTGATCAGTTGATAGTTGTGGACAAACACCTCCTCAGATTAGACAGAGAACTCTTTCTATATAGAAAAATCTGAAGATACTTCTAGGTTTGGGATTGCCAGCCATTGGAGTGAGCTGATGTCACTGAGGAATACTACTGTTTTGCGTTCTTTTCCAGTTCCACTTTGAAACGAAGATCGTTTGTGAACTAAGACTGCATTGTTTCGGTTCCGAAAATCAAGAGTGCCGTTGTAGGAAGTCAGCATGTAGGTTCATTTCGTCCGGCATTTGCGAGATATCGCAGTTAGAGGTGGCCGTGGGGATGCTTTAAGACTGAACAATGGCAACCCTAGATTTTGCAATGAAACTATTGGGACTGACCGTGATTTGTGGTCGTCTAACTGTCAAGTAGACAGTCAAAGTTTCTTCTGCGTCTACAAGCCGTGCTGAGCAAAACGGAGATGACGAAGACCGTATGCCTATCCTGTTCTAGTATGGCCGTTATTCCAACTTCACAGGCGTCCATTGTCGGGCTGCTGCGGTTGGATGCCAAGAGTGGTGCTAGCTGTGAAAATCTAAACTCATCTTGCATAATGCAGGTATTTGACCACTGATGTCTGTGTTCAATCGACTGTATCGGGTAGCACCGACGAGTAAGCAGCGAAGAGATGTACAAGCGGGTGTTTGACATTGATTGTCAAACGAGTTCTTTCCTTCAGTCCTTACACTTGCACAGACTTAGGTGGCTAGGTCATGTACTAAGGATGCCAGGTAGTCGTTTGCCACACCGATCACTGCTTGCCGACGCTGTGACCGACTGGCGTATGGTGCGAGGTGGACAGATGGTGACCTGGTGTAGACAAATGAAATCGTTCACGAAGGGGTTAGTCACTGTAGATCGGGTTCGTCTCCTGGAATGGAGCTCTTGCGACTCAGAGTCGATGACTTGAGACGTTAGGTGAGATGGCGGTTAACCGAGCTTAGTGATGTCAATGTTCTACTTTGATCATCTTATCGATCGTATCCTGGAAAAGTCAAGACATTTAATCCAAATGGCAGAAATTTGTACCGAAGTAAACCCAATTGGATTTCGATAGTTGACAACGTCTTTAACCCAGTGACCAAGGGATTCTGCAGACGTACTCAGGTACATTTTGAAATACTGCCTGTTACCGTGCATAGCTGCCAAAAAATCCTTCGGTTCTGTCAAAGCCACATCACATGTGTACCGTCGTTGATTCAAAGTTAATTGATAATTACTACAAATCCGTGGTGTTCTATAAGATTTTATTGTAACAACAATTAGAGCTGTTCAAGTGAATAAAGCTACGAGGTTAATGACGTTGTTCAGCTGCAGTTTCTGCACTGCTTTGAGTTCTTCGTCCCGCTGACCGTATGGCAACACACAACGTTTCGTAAAGGTCAGCTCGTCCTCGACCCATAGTCTTGCGGGCTGCATCGTCATCCCAGTGGATGACGGATGGTGGAACGCTGTACAATCAGTTAATGAAAAGGTGTTTTATCAGGATACTCTTTGCTTATCGTATCTAGTGATTCTGGCTGTCCCAATGTCTGCGTCACCTTCACACCTAGGATAAAAGGACATTTGAAGGAAACGGGTATCTCAACAGAATAAGGCTCGTGTGTACTTATAGACCACAGAGATTGTCTCACTAAGTTAAATGACCGGCGGTCGAATTGACTGGTTTCAGGACAGCATTCGGACATACGGAATCGAACACATTCTCCGGCAAAATGTGCTTCCTGCTTTTTGTGTCTGTGCTGAAGGTATGCTACATTCTACGGTTGATCTTTAACCCCTTGTGTAATAATTGGTGGTTAGTTTCCGTAGTGTGATATGTGTGAATGAGTATGATATCTTCATTATGACGTATTCAGTTTAATTTTGAGGAATAGCACTGGTTTTCCACAGAATTTTTTGGTGTCGTTCTCACATCAGCAATCGTGGCAAATAGCATTAGGCAAACAGAAGTTGACCGGAAGTGAATGTCAGCGCAAACCATATGCTAATTCATAGCCCTGTGATTAATTGCTGTTTCGGACTGTTGAGGTCTTTGTGCTTGCGAACGTCTGATGTGAAACGAACGCATCGATTTTACTGATCACATTTGAAAGAATATCATCGACCCTTTAAAGGTTACTGTGACTATGTCATCATGTTGCTCGCATAATTTTCGGTCTCCCAGAAACGTCAGATCTTTCTTGTCAGTCGTTCTCCGTTAGGGAATTACGTTATTGATCTCCGCAATTAGATGGTTATACAGTTTCTGCTGCAATTGTAGTGAGATCATCTTCGACGTCCCTAAAATCCTAAACTCCCTGTGACGTGAGAGTTGCCTTGCCAGTACCACCGCGTCAGTTCACATTACCTCGTGAATGTAAATTTACTACAAACCACTAACATCAAGGTTAGTGTGTTGGCGTAAGTATCGCAGTTTTGCTCGTAGCTGTATAAGGAATCTGCTCCATCTCCACTATTGTAGACTACATTCACTAGGATAACAGTGTTTTAGCTACAACCGTTGGGAACTCCGCCCAACTAGGCTGACTCTTGTTTGAATCCTGAAGGTCAACTGAAATTTCCGTTGAAATCCGTCCTCTTTGGCGGCTGCGGCGCGGTTGTGCTGAAGGTCCTCTCACGTCCATTTCCCTAGCGCCCTTATTCGTTACGTTGAAGTCCGCTTGTGTACGGTGAGTAAATAAAATAAATAAAGTTTGTTTGCAGATTCACCGTTTTCTCATTGAGACTTCTGATCCATGTTAATATAAGGCTGAGGAACATAATGGCATCGGGCTGCTTGCTGTTGTAGCTGCAGACTGAACTCTCGGCTTGCTTGGTGGTCCGGAAATCAGTACAAACAACAACTGTCTCAGTTTGTTGGGCAGAAATTTGGCTGACATTTCCGAGAATATGAGATGCCACATGTCACGCCCCTCAGCACTGAGAGATAAGCATTGTTTGTCCGGTATGTCGTTCGTGCGGATACTGTGTCACGGTTCAGAACGTCGCACCTATCCATCTTTCTCGGATGGGTTGTCTTCAATCTTGAGTTACTCGATCGCAAGAACCGTTATATGGTGATGTCAATTTGTTGTCTTCGAGCTGACGACAAGTAATTAACTCACTGGAGCCCATTGGTAATTCCGACACAGCGGAAACAGAGGACCAGGAGCTGCGAATACAGCTAGTCTTTTCTGAAATACACTTGCTTATGTGAACAACAATAAGCGAGACAATACACTTGACTGTATGTAACAATGCTGCATCAATGACATTACGGTTTTCACTTGCTGATGGCTCTGCCGACTAACCGTGGCTTGGTAAGTAGCATCAGAGTAATCAGGACCGTCATGGCTAGTTTTGGTTGCACCGTTTGAATTGGTACCTTGAAACCACAGTGCGTTTTGGTATGCAAGTGATTTCCTTCGTTGACTGAATTACTCGAAAAAGATAATTACACTATGTGAACATTTTACCTGGTTTTTCTAGCAGCATAATTTGGTCTTTATACATCTATAGATATCCAACTTTAAAACTGTGATTCGGTCCATAAACAATCTCACTGGGAAGCTTGTTCGTTCTTATGAGCCGGAAATTGGAGGAATGCAGTTGCTCACAAAGGTTCACAACATGTCTGTAAGTTTAATGGTTTTGCCAAAGAGGTGTTTTTTGCGTTCACGCTGTTTTAGAACAAATGCTAGTCAATTTTTAAACATTTGGTTAGTAATCTATTATAACTACATCCGAACTCGTTTTTAGCGGTAAGTTACACATATTTATTAAAGTAGAGCAGTCGAAAACGTAAATGCGCACGATTTATGGCCTGACAAATTTCTCTGCATGTTATCAAGTGCGTACTACAGAAGAGGAAATTTTAAACCGGAAAGCAGGGATCAATTATTAAACTAGACATATAAGGAAAACACAATGGATCTGTTCGCTAATCAGACAATAGCATCATTACCATGTGAGTGATAAACTGACAATAGAGTTTTTCCGCACACACAGAGGTGGACACCAACATTTCAATGCAACTGCCTCAGCATATCGTAAAAACCGGAGCTTATCAGTTGCGTAAACAACTGAGAATGCCTGCATGGGGTCCACCTGGTGATGGCTCTCCAGTGGATGACGAGCGATCGCTGATGCCGGTAGTTGGTATGGCGGTTGCTGGGTGCATACATGAGTATCAGTTTGCATCTGCGTCACATGTTTCCTCACCCATGCTGGGACGTGTTCCAAGATCCGAAACTTAAGCTGCCGTTCCGCCATGCCAATGTAGTCGACCTGGCAACTACATGAAAATCGGTAAATGATCGGAGATCTGACGAACGGAGGTATCTGAGGTTTTAGAGGAAGAACAGGAATTCGTTTTGTGGTGTAGGTTAACATTAGCTCTGCGGCATCATACGTCCGTAATCGGCGTTCTAGTGACGTACTGATATCATCTCCTTTAAACGGCAGTTATAGAAATGTTTATATCGTTGGTACCACCGTCAACGTTTGCTCGTGCGGTTTTTCTTCAAAAAATTTGTAGATCATTGACTGAGGGTATCCGTTGTCTAAGAGAACCTGATTAATTAGCAGCAGTTCACTCAGGATGTAGTACGTAGTGTAGTACACACTTGATGATATGCAGAGAAATTTATCAGGCCATAAATCGTGCGCATTTATGTTTTTGACTACTCTACTAAAATTTGTTTCAGGAAAATACTGCTTTATATTCATTATAGGTTAGGCTACCGGTGCTTTTAGTAGTAACATACAAGTGGTAGTAAATGAAAATCAGTATGCATCACATTCGACAATATTAAGACTGACGGTACACTACTACATGCTACATCTTGTTGTGATTGAGAGCGTTCTCAACAACGAACAAGACAGTTCGCACGATTACCAACGTGACTGATATTACTAGCTGAGCAAATGAAGTGGTCAGGTTTGTACAGCGTCTGACCCAGGCTTTTAACCAAATATCTCCTACTACAACACTGTACACGTTAAAGATGGGCAATGCTCCTTAGCTGGACTCTTTAACATAACCTGCATGTGGTTCGTGAACTATCTAAATGATGCGTTCTTATTACAGGTAAACATATTATTGAAAAACGGACCATTCCAAGATCACCAGAACCTATTATTGTCTCGCTACATGTTTTTGATCACATGCATGCATGTGAAGATCGAGATACATTTCACCAAGAGGGTGTTATGACCTATATTTTTGTGTGACTTTGTAAGTCTTATGAAGAAGACGGTAGAACTGACCTTTTCATCAAAAGTTCTAAGCAATGGTTTCGCCTTTTGGTATACAGCTATACCGAAGCATACAGTTTTGCCAGTTCAGAGATGAAAGCAGTTAAACTCCTTCGGTGTTTGTAACCTCTGAAGCATTATGGACCGCAGTTCCACTATACCTTAAATAACGCATAGGTTCAACGCGGGAGTAATACACCTATCTACAGTAGCATATGCCAATCCTGTCTTCTCACAACGTTTTGCTTTCTAAAAGGTCTACAACTGTTTTTCAATATCGTGAACATATTATGTGGATATAATTCTATCTGTAAGACTTTCGCGGAAATTAACTGCACACACAAGCATCAAAATAGCCTGGACAATATTACACGACTACCCCAAATTGTAGTACGTTCAAACGGAAATGCGGAAACATCCTTAACTGACGACATAGGTGCCAGATTCTTCAAGCAACCTATGTGCGACACAATTATTCAATATTGTAATCACCTAACCGTTGGAGTGGGTGTGAATTTACTGCCATATTTGTAAGCAACTAATGAATATCACTTTGACCTGCTTCACAAAGAAATGAGTCGCTCGTTCTGTGGACAGAAAAGTTTCAGAGTTCAACAAGATGCTGCTAAGCATTCCTCGAAGGAGCTTGTATGCTGTCCATATATGTGAAGTGCTATACTGCCAGAAAGGTACAGTCTCTTTTATACCCAAAAAATATGAGGAACATACGGTGTTCTGCCGTTTGAATATAAAAATAGGCGTGTTTATTATCAATCAGTGTGGCTAATCTGCTCGGTCTAAAGACAGAACTGGTCTTCCTATGGCCAGAGAACTGTACCGTACTGTGTCCACCGAAGCACAACTCATTCCTCCGAAGATTATATTAGTTCAGTTGTATAAATTAGGCTCATCCAAATTAAGTTCTTCCAAATGCTGTGACAAACCAAACCTCATGGATTCGTCCAGGATTCATGATTTTCAACCCATACTATGACATACCGTGTCTGCCACTAATTCTCCGGAATAGTTCTATTCATTTTCTTTCATACTCTTGCCTCACAATAATCCTAGTCCTACTTCAGTTTCTTTCTTACAACTTCTTTGACCTCAGAAGCTCGTCTAGTTACATTGGAAGATAATTGCAATATTTGTGGTTGGGCCTGCCTTTTTATGATTGTTTACTGTCCACTTCGTTTCACCTGCACAATGCCCTTTGGCCTAAACAAGTGGAACCCAACAGTATCCTTGAGCCCGGAATCATATAGCAATTACTAATGTACATAGACCCATCTGTTGGAACCTCTAAAACCTTCCCTTTTTGCACATCAGGTAGTTCAGCTCTTCGTGGCGAGATACAGGTGGAGAAAATGCAACCTTAAATTCCAATTACTTTTTGTTTAATCACTTGACTGTGTTCACACCCGGATTACTAGCAAGAGGGTACGATAACTGCAATGTTGAACAGGTGTGTCACATATGCGTCTGCATGATCAGCTGATGATGGTCCAGCTTGAAAGTCAGATGACAACAGTAGGTGACCCTATAGGTCTGTCACTGTGATTTTTGACAATTGTATACATACTTCATTTTCTGTATATACAAAATGCAACCTATAACTACCAACCAGTGTGTGTTCCTTGCTTGAAAAGAAGTAGGTATTATGCACTTGTTAGTAATCAGGATATCGCTGAAAGAGTGAACGTCCATATAAATTTATCACAAGGTGGTGAGTTTTGAGTAACACTGAACAGACTACTTCGCCACCGATGGCCATTTGTTAGTACTAGTGTCCTGTTAAGATTTTCATACAAACATTAGAGTTGGACGACAGAAAAATGTTTATGAATCAGGTATTATTGTAAACAGGACAGGCTGTGGTAAGACGGCACGATATTTGCAGGCCGGTTTGACCCGTTGTGGTTTTCAGCTTTCTGCACCTAAGACAGTTTCCCATACGGCTTCAGCTGTCGAACTACATTTGTCAATATTGAATGGCAGTCGGTTATCTATATCCCAGCTGCGTAGAACGTCCAAGTAGTTCCGCAGTCTGTTACTTTCTTAGGATGCCTCCTATTCACTAAATATTTGTGTCGTTAGCAGCAGGAAGTTGGATAGCTGAAATTTCACTCTAGTAAAATGTACAGTTGTGGTCCTAGTACGATGCCCGTCTACTCGTATCTTAACAAACAAAAAGAACGCCAATCTCCCCAAGTCGAAATCACAGAAAACATCCGGTTGTTGAGCGGTATTTTGATTACTGGTGAATAGTAAAGAATTTTGATTTTCATATAGATTGAACATCACTCACAGTCGATTGCAGCTATCACATGCCTATAGACTTTCCGGTCGGCCCCTTTCGAAAATAAGCACTAAACTCCAGTTTCGCCCTCATTAAAACAGCTCGTCAGTTAGTGCTTATCCTTGCCGCTGCCGGGACTAGGCCTCCAGTGACGTTTTCTTGAGGCAACTGTGTTGACCACTGTGCCATTGACCTCACCTTGGGCACGGCCGAATCATTTGTGTATGCTCAACCACTTCCGCTTGTGAGTTAACAGAACTTAAAAAAACAGTTACTGTCTGTTCTGTAGGCGATCGTTCAACCTGACCATTACCCACGGTTGTTGCACACATGGGAAGTAGCAGGAAGTTCATTGGTGTTGGCCGTTATAGCACTAGCTTTTTTGGTCTGCTGTTTCCGTTTTGTACGGTTATGTTTACTGGACTACGGATTAGCCGGCATTTATTTTAAGGTGGTTAATTTGCCTGTGGTTAACAACTGTTCCAGACAGATTGTTTTAGTTCGTGTGTTGTTCCAAAGTATCATCGAAGTTATTTTTAAGCTTATGATTTTCAAGTTGCTTCATCTGAACGTTTCTGCTAAAAACCCTGGCAATCACACCATCAATAAGCCACCGATAATTATCTAGTGACAAGTGTTTTTTGGTAACCGGTATGCTGTAAGTAACAGGGACCGGATGTGGGTGAAGTTTAACATTTGGTGATGCCAGCGAGGAATTTACTCCAATCGAAATTTGTTCTTTCCGCGCCTGGACATGTGTACCACTCTCATAGGTTTGAGACAGTCCTCTGTAGTCCATTCGATTCACAGATTGTTGTCTACTCTCAGCAGACTTAACTTTCTCGGGACCGTATCTGACCCCTGTACATCGACAGAGGAGTTTGACTTTCAGCGTTATATAATGTGTTATCCACTGTTTACTGACCAATTCCAGTGTTCATTGCCCTAGGTGTTAGTTTGAACGGAGTTCTTCAGTGTGAATTTAGGACGTTCAACCTGTCCATTGGCTACTGGATTGCGTGGGAGAGCTCTTAAGTGCGATATATCACTCCGTTATCAAAACAGAGTAAATTCCTTAATGTTATGCTATAGACAGTTGCGGGTTTATGTTAGCTCTCAAATGGGAGACGCAGCTCTTTCCCGGTCACGACTGTAGCTATCCCTTCATGTGTTGGAGGAAGTATATTTTTAAAAAATGGTTTATTGTTAACATTTATTCACAAAACGTTTTGAGAGTGAATTTTATCGTTTTCAGACCACTTTCCAAAATTCGATTTTGACGCATAATTCCCCATTTTCTTCTGATTGATGATTTTCGTCCCTACCACTTTAATTAATGCGAGACGCTTCAACGTTAATCAAAGTCCATTTGCACGCAGACGCAGGTCACCAACTACATTTCGGCTTCCAAACGCTATTGGGCTACTGATTCAGTTTACTTTGTACCGTAGATTTTGAACAAGAATGAGGGGACGTTAGTGAAAACTTTGGAGCAATTGTTTCAACTTGTGTGCAATGTGGACAACATCCGTATGTGCTGGGGTCACTGGATGTTGGTTCCGATTTTCATTTTGCTTGCTAAGGCCCTAGTGGGATTCGCTTAACTCAATCATTGCTTTGGTTCTGGAATTCCCTCCACCTCGTCGATTCAACTGAAGCTCGTAAGGCAAGCATAAAGGGAGAACAACACGTTTTCTCATTGGATGAGAATATATTGATCAAATTTTTACTCTTCCTCAAGTTCTGGAGCAGCGCCATATTTGGCTTTAGCCAACGATTTCTGTTTTTGCAGACTTTAACAATGTTTGATTCAGTTGATCCATCTACATTTTTCGAATCTTTTGAAGTGCAGGGATGTGTCTGTAATGTAAGGGAACATACTTCAAGCGTTTTCTTTTCATACTTGAACTGAGGATAAGGTTTACGGCGAACTTTCTGATAGTTCCTGCACCAAGAGCGGCGTACGTCATGGCTAACTACTTTCACCATTTCTGTTTAGTCTCTCATAGACGAATTAGTGAAGGACTGTCTGCCGCACTCAACTTGCCGACGTGGACCTCCTACTTAATTGAAGAACGATTGATCTTGATTATGCTGAAGGCAAGATGTGGTTGTTTGACAAGATTTAGACGGTACAGTCAATGTCAAACTTCAATTCGCACTCTGCCTAATATTTCTGAATGTGCTTTGAAGTCTGGGATTGCAAAGTGCTTCAACAAGACTGCCTTTACTATGCAGGTTTAATGTTGGATCGTTGTAAAAGTTGTTGATCAGTTTGCTTACTTAAGAAATTGTGTCAACAGCAAAGGAATTATAGTCAATGAAAGTGAAGTTCGTGTCTCCAATGTTGAGACGACACTTTCTGGATTGAAACATCTCTGGCATCTCTTTGAGGCGTGCAGTTCGTGTATGTAAGGCGACTTTGAGGGCTCTAGAACTTTACGACTGCGAAACCTGACCGCCAGGGATAGATTAAGTGAATTGTCTTCAGGAATTTGACGATTGGTATTTCCATCTGGCCGCTCGCATCGAGTCTCACCGTCGAGAAGACAACGAAGCGGTTAAGAAGTGGACATTTGATAGTGAAATCCAGGTGAATTCCTTTGTTCATTCCTTAAATTTGTGGAGACATAGATGGTTAACCATCTACCACACCGAACACTCTTCGCCGGTGCTGAGACTGACCGGCGTAGTGTGCGAGATAGACTGGTGATTAGCTGGGGCAGAGAAACAAAGTCACTTGTCAGACAGTTAACTATTGTAGGTCGAATTCGTCTCCCACGCTGGGCTCCTCGCTAATCGCAAAGTCAGCGGCTGGGTACGTTCGTTGAGATGACGGCTAATCCGGCTCAGTGGCGTGAAAGTTGCCATTGTTTGGTGCACTTGTTTGTGATATGATTGCAATTGGTGCTGTGGCGCAGTGAAAACTTTAAGGAAGCTGTCTTACTAATGACGTGTTAATTTCACGTTCAGCCTGGTTGTTTCTTTGCAAGCTGTGAACACCTTGCTGTTGAAGTTGGAGATATGGATATAATTAGTTAGTGGCTAGGTCCCCTCTTCCCTTCCTTTTTTTACTTCTCTTCTTAACCGTAACCCGCTTTTTTCTTCTCATCTGTGGCATTGATACATAGCCGGAAACCACATATTTTGCTGTCTTTGGTTGTGATAGAGAGGATCATGATGAAGAGAGTAAATGCATTCTAGGCTGCAGTTACAAATCTTCTGTTCTACTAGGGTTTTATATCAAGTTCCTTACTACGTGTTCAGACTTCCTATGTCGCACATTCCTGCGTTAGTCATCTCCAGTCTTTGGTGGCCATATGAGTTATACCACAAGGACTGATCTTGGACCGTTTTGTGTAGGAGATAGTTGCTGTGACTATGTCTCTTGTGTTGTGAAGCATTTCTGAACGGTTCCTTGATGTCAGTCGCAGTTTTTCACCAAGGTTGCATCGGATGTATAGTAGGCAAGATGCGTGGTTTAAAAACATCACTAAATTTGTCAGATTTTTCACAGTCAGCGTACTCCTTGATGGTTTTTTCTGAACCACCTATATTACCGCACAGCGAAAGTGAAAAGCGTGAGTTAACAAACCGTTTGCTGAAAAAATGATCATTTTATCTAAACATGGATACCTTTAGTGCAGCATCGCGTCTCGTCTCAAAAGGGGTTGACTCTTGATAGATAAAATATCGAAGTTTACGTCACATTCATGTCCATTCTTCAAAAACAATGTAACGTTAACCAATCACAATTATTAATGGTATTGTTCAAATAGCTCGATGGAATGTACGACACATACTGAACAGATGAATTTTGTTTGCAGAATTCCTGCAAAATCGCAATAATGAGTGAATTTAGGTGGAAAGCAGAGAGAACTGACTCCAGCTCTCGAAATGTACCGTTCGAATATAGGGTACCCTTAACTTATGTCTTATAAAATGATCAGTAGACCATTCTCCACTTACTTTGCAGGCTTATAGTGATAATCACGTTGATATACTAAATGCAAATGACGGGAACTGAAATTTACGACTCACATGATTCATATTGTGTTGCGTGGAAATTGATATAGAACATTCGAGTCGAATGAAGTAGGTGTTGATGCATAGTCCCTAGTGCTTATCAAACACCATGAGAGACTTCTTTAAGGTAGGCCATGTTCACATATTAAAAGCACCGTATAACCGTTGTCTATTCTGACGCAAACTGAAACTAAAATTTTTCAGCATATATACACGTCTACTTCAGATTTGAGGCCATTTTCATATCCTCCATGAACATAACCTTCTGTTAGTCCTAGTATTCGGCAGATGGTTTTACCCTAAGATCATTCCAAAAGTTATAGGACATTTGTGAATTCGACATTGTACATATTCTTTTGAACGTCGCCAATTTCTGTGATCCTTAAGTGGAGAAAAGGCACTCGGTAAAATAATTGGGTATTTTGATGTGTAGACTAAGTGCAGGCGTTGTCACATGCATGCATGGACGCAGAGTGAACGCAAGAATATCAATCAGCATGAGCATCGACCATTTTAACGACTGGCCACGACTGGCCAAGCGAATCAATAGGAAAAGATGCACGCATGAGCATTTGTGACAGGGGGAACATTTGGTCAATATTTGAGTGAATGACACTCACGCTTGGGAAGATCATCAACGGCCCCAATGAATCGTTGGTCACAACAGTAAGGATAGTCAGCCATAAGTATGACTGGGGAGAATCTTTTAGAGACCTACTTGTGTAGTGTCTAGAGAATCAGAAAACTGATCAACAGACGGGAACCAGTAACTAACACCGACCTGCTAGGCGAATTGGGAACTGAGCGTTATTAAGTCAAGGAAACCTTAAAGTAAAGATTCATGTACTGCGGATGTCTTCAGACGATTGTTCAATTCGTAATCTCTTTTGTACTAGTTTTCAGTTGTGCTTATAGTTGTTTATCTCATTAGATCACGTAATATTGTATTCATCTGGTTTTTAGACAAGAAATAACACAATATGTTTGCGTTTATCAGACTTAACATTGAATTACCCTTCCTGTAAGTCAGTCGCTAATAATCTCAGGTTGTACGGCCATTCCAGCGCGGTGGTTTGGCTAGATTCGACCAACTTTCAGCTCGTACTGCTGGTTTTTGAAAATAATAGAATGAATTTTGAAACCCGTTCATAGAATGTATACCACCACAACAAAAGTGTAATCAGCGTTTACTTCCAGGAGTTCGCCATGGTTTGCAAATCTTGTCTCACTCAGGACAGCGATGTTATTATAATAACATCTGGGTCCCAATGCAAGCAATGTGGTAGAAACCTCCACTGATGCGCTGATCCAATGGCGTATGTGTGTCGTGCGTCCTAACGTGCAAACTATTGAGTCTGTTGGCGTGTCTTAAGCTGGTTTAAAGGGTCCCACCTGTAGCCTCGGACTCGCTATCCTGACCTGTGAGACAATGGGATACATATTTTCCTAAGAGATCTTCCCCGGAGTCACTGTCTTAATTGACTTACTCATTTAGTGAAAGGTTAACCTAACCAGGGGACGCAGTTAAGATACCGCTCGTGTCTGAGTCTCACTACTGTTGCGCGCACTAATTATGTTAAAACCGACATGAGGCCTACGACACTGCAAACTAATACGCCGGAAGTCACGCGCCACCGTTAAGCGACTGGAATTCTGTTTGGTTGAGAACATATTTCCTAACCCTTTCTTCTCTATGAAGAAGAGGACAGTGTCTCAACTATAAACAAACTTTTGTTGAGTCTTCAAAGGATAGTGCTTCATTATCTAAGCAATCTTACGAAGGAAGTACTGCAAATTATCCTATAGGCGAGACTTTCTTTCGTCTTTTTACCCTCTCTTGACCGTAGGCTTGATACTCACGATCACAGTTGGAGTGCTTCGACTCGTTGTAACCGAAGCGCGAACAAACGACGCGTTCTGATCTAGATCCACGCAGTAACGAAGAATTTAGGTGACCTGACTGGGAATAATCTGGGTGTCAGCTAAGTTCGAAACAGTGACAGAAACAAAATGTCCAGACTAGACAAGTGCTCAGCCGACTGAGCTACGAAGCCACACCGAGAGTCCAGACATTTTTCACGTACTCTCAATCACCCTCCCATCCCACTGTGCCCTGTAGAATCCACCAACTTATCCAACTGATTGTTTGCTCAAGCAAGATTTCTCAAGCAGCTCAAGCTGAAATTCACTAGAGTCGCTGATGGGCATTGAAGCTGTATTGCTTATAAATGGTGTGACTGGGTCATCTAGTCTAAATAACGAAGTCTATCACATTAGTTTTCGAGAAAACAAAACATAAATCAGACAGATTGAGAATGACACTGGTTGTCTGAACAAGCGCCACGGAATTGTGCTTGCACATCATTCCTAGTGATAGTCTTTCAATATTGATCTCATCTTTCTGTGCTAACTGTCGCTGAGATATCTTTGGTCATTGATGAATATCCCCACTCTCATGGATTAAAGTTTCATTATAAAGACAACTGAATGTTTTTCTATTGTGTCAGGTGTATGGCTTATCTGAATTTTCGCAAAATTCTGAGGAGCAATTGAGGCTTTCTGATGGTTGTTTTCGCGATATCCGATACCATCAAGAGGTTAGTGGTTGCTGATAGGCAAAGTCAACAAGGCCTAGTCAACAGTGTCACAAACGAACGGCTTAGCATCGGAAATGGTATTAACTGAACAGGTCTAAAAATTTTGTTAACATCTACTCTAGTCGTGTTCCGCTTTTACCTGTAATTTTGACAGTGTAAATGGCAGTACTCTTCCGCTCTCCATCTTAAATTATGGTTTCTTGTTTGTTCAGCAATACTTCATGGGCATTTTAGGTGTCCGGAAAGATTTTCACAAAACCGTCTGAATTAGCCTGAGTGGCCTGTAGTAGCGCCAAATTCCGTTTGACTCAACTCTCGTTGTTAATGGAGAACTGGAGTGGCCTTGCTAGATAACTGCAATCTGGTCGAGATTCTGCAAAGTGGTTGCACACTTCTGTTGGAATGGCGAAGGCCCACAGTTTTGGACAATACAATCCCTATCGTATGGCTCTCGTGTTGTTAGTTGTTGTGAATCGATCTCGGAAACCGTGAACAGTGATACCAACTTCGCATACGCTTCATACCGCTTGGCAACGCCTAATTTAGATACGCTTATGTAGTTTTCAACACCGCTTGGAATTATCGCGCGTATGAAACGGTTGAACCTATCACTCAAGGTCAACGGATACAGGTTACAACTTCACCATTTAGTCGAATCACTATCTGTCTGGTTCAAAACGTTAGTGTCATCGTAATAAACTGTTCTGGATTATGTTTGCTCTCTGAGATCTGTGTTCGATCAAATCCTGTAAAAACATTTCATGATAAGAAGTACCAGTTTTACGTTCTGTTTTTTAAGCGGTCAGCCTTCTTTTAACCGTTTGTCTATTTTAGGACAGTCGATACTTGCAGTTTTCGACAATCTCAGTGTGAACAGTCATGCATCTTAAGGTACGTGCGGTTATCATGTAAGGTTTTGTAGAGCATTGCGAACACTTTACTAGAAGTCATGAGCCGTTGGTCGACAGAGCAAGTGTTACATAGTTTTGTTGCTATACTTAATCTATCTGATCGAGTGATATCCAGGAGGCTGAATTGAAGATAGTGCGGGTGATACAACAATATCACTTCAGAAGCGATATTGAAACGATTAAAACACGTACACTGAAGGAGTCCAGCAGATGTCTTAAACGCCTCGCGAGTCCGCTTAGGAAGTTGTGCCCTTTTTTAGAAAATGGCACCCTACAAGTCGGAGGAAGGCTGAACTGGTCTCCATTGCCATATGATGCTAAACATCCCATTCTTCTACCAGCTAAACATTTTGCAACTCGTTTACTTATTTTGGACTATAATGAAAGGAATGGACATGTCGGAGCCTCTCATGTACTGTTGGAGATTCATCAAATATATTGGATTTTGCGAGGAACCTCGACAGTCCACAGAGTGTTGCAAAATTGCGCAAAGTGTAGAATTTGGAACGCCAAACCATGTGGTCAACAGATGACACCTGTAAGTGAAGATAGTTTTTTGGTTTTCAGCCGGCATTTACTGCCGTGGGCATAGATTACTTTGGTCCTCTGTTCGTCAAGCCTAAGCGAACAACCGAGAAGCGATTTTGTTTTATTTTCACTTGTCTTTCTGTAAGAGCACCACATATCGAAGTGAGACGAGCAATGGACACAGACTCCTTTCTGTGTGCGTTCTACCGGTTTGTTGCCAGACGCGGTGCTCAATCCAAAATCTACGGCGACAATAGATTGAAGTTTCGAGGAGCCGAGGTTGAGCTGAAAGACATTATTAATTCGTGGAATCAGAACAAGATAAGTTGCTGCCTCATAGACAGAAACTGTGCATGGATATTCAATCCACCATACGTTAATCATCGTGGTGGCGTATAGGAACGCCTGATTCGTTCGATAAGGCAGATATTCCGACTTTTTACGGGCGACAAGACCATAGATATTGAAGTTCTGCAAACCACCATGGCAGAAGTAGAGAGGATACTCAACAGTCGACTGTTGACTCCCGATCCGGGTCATCCGGATGATTTGGGGACCCTATGTCCGAACCGGTTACCGGCTTTTACTAGCGAACGGTCTACGGAGACGAAGGAACCTCAGTTACTGAACCGTTTGAGTAAACGATGGCGACAAGTGCACCACTTGTCCGAAGAGTTCTGGAGAAGGTGGCTGCCGTGTTATCTACCAGCACTACAGAACCGGCAGGAATGGCACGAAAGAAAACAAGACCTGAAGATAGGGGACCTAGATCTAGTCACTGATATTCGCACCTCAAGAGGTCTGTGGCCGAAGGGCATGGTAGAAGAAACGAAGAGAGGGCATGACGGTCTGGTGAGAGAAGTAGTTATACGAACGAACAAAGGAAAATTCAGAAGAGACGTTCGGCAAGTTTGTATGCTGGAAGTAACGCTAAACGAGGAGAATGCCGCCGAATCTGCGATTGTCGGAGGAGTATGAAACCCAATTTCGTATTCAAATTTACTCTACTCACCTGTTTACAGTAGTATGCCTGTATCTTCTAATTTAACGTGACTCGTCTGTTTGCAACGCTTGCGCTTATTCCCAACCGTGTGATGTCAACATTTAATTCTTTTCCCAATGTACCACAGTTGTTTATGTGTAACAGTAACACACTGCATATTTTACCGCTGGAATTAACTGGACGGTTTGTCACGTTTTTGCTACACTGTTATATGCGTTTGTAAACCTGGTCGAAAGTTACTGTACATTTAAATTTATTATTGTATTTATGGAACCACGTTCGGTAACCGTATACTCATTTACCTATAGTCTTTTGCCCTCTGTCCATTTTAAGATATATATATATCCAGCCCAGATCGTGCGTGAGACTAGGCTACCTGAACGCATAATTCGAATCTTCTGGCGACTTAATAATACCCATGCATCTATCCGTCTCTTACCCTGCCTATAACGTTGTTTTCCTATAAGTTACGCGCTACGCATGTTTCCCGGAATGTATTTTCAAGGTTTACGATTATAGAACGATAAGTCGTTGGTATAAAATCAGTTTGTCCAATCATTGTGGGAGTGTAAATTGCATTATCAGCGTTCACTATCATTCCGACTAAAGGGTATGTTCAAAAACAATACCTGACAACTATTAGACGCAAGCAATGAAACGGATATGAATTTAACGCCACCCATCCATGATTACATTCGTCACATCCAAGTACACTTCCAAGCCAGGTTCTGTTACAGTAAATAACCACATTTATCACGACCCTGTTGCAGTACGTACTCTCATAAGGCGACTCAGGTTGCTGACTAATTGAGAAGTTGCTTCATTGTTGAACATCACCCACCTCTGGTCACAGCTTTTGTGTTCATATAAACTATCCAGCCTTAGCAGGCCTAGTGAAATCGGCGGTTTTGACCTGTCTCACGGAAGTAACAGAAGGTAACTGTCTCCTACCAAAACGATCAAACAATCTGATCATTACTTACAAGTGAAAGTGATTGAGCATTCAGATATAATAATTCGGCCGTGTTTAGCGTGAGGTCAGTGGTCAACATGGTTGTCTGTTAAAAGTGTGGACGGAATTCTAGTCTTATCTGTGGCAAGGATATGCACTGCTGGTGAGCCTTAATGCGTGTGAAGCTTGAATCTAGTGTTTCTTTTCTAAAATGTTCGATTGGAAAGCCTACGTGAATGTGAAAGCTTCAACCAAATGTAGGTGATGTTCAGCTTGAAATATGCAAGTTGTCCGACCGCATCGGTGGGAGATACAATAACTCTCCCGCTAGGTCTGATTTGACCATCCCGCGAGTACGAAATCTCAGTCAGTATAAAGCCAAGAATTGCTAGAATTACTGGTCAGTGCATTGGCTGTTGTTAGGCAAGCAGGTGATTTTGTCGATATAAAGTAAAATAAGCATTCTTCTCTTCACCCCACAGCTCCCTTCTCGAATCCGTCTGATTGAAGTAAGTATGGTTTTTTGATAATGCGTACTGAGCTCCACGGATTCTGTATACGTCTTCATAAGCATGCCTCTTTCCTTACATACATTTATCGTGTTCGATTCTGCTTTCAACATAGGAGCGTACACTGGCCATGCGCAGCATCATCTCACAACTAGCCTGTGATACGGGGACACTGCCCATTTCCACCTGTTGTCGTCCGGAACTGGAACCAGCCCACCCAACCGCCGTTACGGCAGCGTCAGCCAGTGAGTTCACATTGCTCAGCAAACTCACAAGCGCACAAAGTGATGTAGCACAGTAGTATAACGGATTTAGTATGAGTAAAACACGGACCACACCGAAACAGGAGTAACCCTGTCAGGCACTATTGTTCACCAAAAGATGCATCTCGAAGTTCACAGCTTGTGTCGAATTCGACAGCTGTAACATTGACCGTTCTGTGCTGAACTGTGATAGAACAACGGTATCATACTCATGTATGCTTATCAAAAAAATAAAGTAAAACATATTATTCCGTTTCAACGAATTTCATTGTTTATTGCGCACACTGTAAACTACAACAATATGCCTTTCCGTAGAACGTTGAGTAACGCGCAGTGTCACTCACCTAATCAAAATCGAATTGAAGACACGTCGTGGATGATGTGGTACTGCTACTGGTAGCAGTCAAAAGTAAGTGACCACAAACCACGAACTGTGGGCGTTCACGGGGAAGTAAAGACAAGTCAAACGCAAAAGGGGTGTCTAAGCGACGAACGGAAAACAACACAAACGTACACCGTTTTATGAGAAAATCAGGTGCAATAACAACATACGCTAAGCAAACATGCGCAATCAAGTTGATCCGAATGAACCAATAAAATTCGTTAGCAGCAGGTCGATAGCGAAAGGGGGATAGAGAGATGAACGGGGGACGGATAGATAACAAGTCACATTCTTTGATCAATTAACGAATACCCGAGTTGAAATAAGCAGTACACGAAATAAAATGAATCAGTTTAGGATACGGCACGGTGAGTCACATGGGTTTGGAAGCAGTTTCGGAAAATGCTGATGTAATCGAAACACCCATACGGTAAGCAAAGAAACCATATCCAATCTGCAAAATTTACTACTTCAAATCAGATTGTTTTTGTTTGTTTGTTTGAGTGACCAGAACCCCAGGATATCTTTGTGATAGTTCAACCCATACGTTTTCGTATCACTGGTGCCCTATCTATCCGATGCGTGGCTACCGGTTTTCATGGACTAGAGGCCGATGTTCATTGAACTCATCGCCAATGTACAAGATTTGCTGTGAATATTCTCTAAGCCAGTGGAAACCAACGGTGAAGCGATCACTTACTTTTTGAAATTATCAAAACATACAGTTTAGAAGGAAAACAGATTAATCCCTACCATCATCCAGATAGTGCGTTATGAATCATTCGTTAATCTCTGCCGTTTGACCTTTCGTAAGATAAAACTGATTATATGACTAATACCTGACACACGCTAACACACTAGTGTTGGCAAGCCATAGACCGCCAGGAGCACTTCCAAGTACACGTCACCTGAACCGACACACCATGGCTGATTTCGTCCTTGTTTGAACTCATCGGGAAGAGATAGTCTGAATGGGATACCGAACGTAAAGCCGTTTGCGTCGAAAGCTGAAGCTCTTATCTCTTCGGCAACCAGTTCTGAGCATTGTTTGTGACGAGGAATTCATATATAAGCTTTTACTTGTTTTACACACCGTGACATTGTGTTATTCTCAATAGATTCGTTTGGAATGATTGTTATCTTCTTTTACGTACAGACTGTTCACACTGTTATGATCATCAAAGACGGAAATGCATCGGAAGTTCGGGTTGACATTTAAATATCTTACAACCATGAATAAAAGAACACGCGTTAACTAAGATACAGTCAATACCAAGGTGCCAACACGCTGTAACCAAACAAACGGGCTATAAGTAAAAGCAAGACATCTACATGATAGCTTCTTTGCGGCTTTCACTACCCAACTTCCTCAATTTCATTTTCTTCACAGACAATTCAGCTAAATAACGGCAGTTGTCACGCCGACTAGCCGCGAGCTGATCTCCAGCCGCAGACTCTGAGTTGTGACGGCCCCAGTCTGGGAGATTCTGAGACTAGAACACAGCGGACTGCTTGCTGAATAACGTTCAGCCATTCAAGGCTCAGACATAAGCTGTTGCAGATGGAACCGTGGTCGATCGGCACCAACCAATCAAAACGGGGACCAGCTGCCACATCAAACTTGTTTGGAGGAGGTGGTAATTCAAATAAGTCGTTTGAACGCGTGTTAGACGTCAACAAACGAGTTGCTTAAAGCAAGGTCGTGAAAAGTACCAACCAACGGGCCAATCAAAAGGCTTGTCGCCCCAAAAGGGCCTGTTTCTCTAACCAACTGAGGTTGCTTAGCGGCAGTAAGACCAATGTTGTGCTGTTTTTTCGACCTGGCAGCCCTTCGGTGACTAAGTCATTCATCCACACCAGGCCGTCATCCATTCACCTCGCATCTTACGCCAGTTAGCCGAACCACCGCTCACGTTGTTAGTTGGGAACAGCGTTTATTTGCGTGACATTCTTCATCTCATCTCGCACGTGGAACAACCCGTAAGAGGACGAAAAGTCCACTCGCTTTTTGACGAGCCTATACGGACAGTTCACATAGTGTAAGCATTTCTAGATCAAGCCTACCCGTCAATTTAATCTAACGCCAGAATCACCGAAAGGACCGAGCAAACCCGATCGAGAGAAGTATCGCCCATTTCCGACTCGGATTAGACAAAGAATAAACTCAGCAGCCACATGGTTAAAGGATGGTGAAGCCGTACAAGCAACCTGAATTTTACATGTCAGGCAATTTAGGTAGGCTGGCCAGAAATGCAAAACAGACGAGTTAATTCACTCGATCCTGAATGTTTTTCCATCAGGTGTGTGATCAACTGTCTGGACTGATTTAGACTGAAGACTCATCTCTAATTGTCTCGGTTGGAAGGTGAGACTTCTTGGTATGGAAAGAAAAGCTATCACTAGAAACCCCAAGGTTACTGCTCATAAGTTGCCAAAATATCATCATTGGTCGATAAACTTAGTTCTCATCCGAATAAAAACTGATATTAGAACGTCCGACACACTACACATACATGACGGTCTAATAACACCAATGAAACTGCCCGAGGCCAACAAACAAGGTTCGGTAGCCATCCATCTAAATTGCCGAACATGTCCTTCGTACCTGATGAAACTGGTGATCATTGCAGTGATCTACGTGACACATTCTGTATGGTCGGGAATCAGTCTCCCAGCTTAACAAGGTAAGTAACTGATGGCACGCCAACTTGGTCATGATCACAGATACTGCATTTTTTCTTTTTTCTCAATAGTAGGAAAAAGCACTTTCATGAAAATACGAATGAATAGATCTTCACTGTGGAAGTTGCATGAGACGCATGCTGTTTGAGAATTTTTCAAAGGACCACGTTCATCTTCATTTGTGAAAGGACTTCTGAAGCTTAGTATCTTTCGATCTACAACGGATACGAGCTCAAAAACTTGGTCCCTAACAAAATGTTTAACAAACCATGTGGCGATTTGGGTGAAAATGAATATTCCTAAAGACTGGTGACAACCCTGAGGCACGTGACGTCCGGGCACCATTTCAAGTGCACCAAATAGAACCTTGGCGTTGACAGTAAATTTGCATTAAAAAAACAACACACAAACATAACTACATGTAAAAACAAATTCAACGAAATGAACGGGAATGTTCGAGTGGACGTATAGTTCATTGGCTGGTATACATAACAGATGCTTAAAAGTAAATCGTAAAAATTAAAAAGACTGAAACAAAAAGCTATGGGCAAGATAAGTGGCAGAAAGGAAAAGCCAATCAAACAAAGGACAAAGAAAGCAAGATAATTGTGGCTGGCACAGGAAAACATTATTGTCACAGCCATTTCACATCTATTTTAACAGGTAAAAAGTGGGCAAGTTAAATGCGTGCCACACCGAACGACGATAACTAGTAAAAGTCAGACAATCACTATTCCAGAAAGCGAAGGTTTATTTTTTGTTCGATGGTCACGTTGTTGAATGCCTATAAGCGGAAGAGTTAAACGTGTATAGGGTTTATCAATCAGGTCTACTTACCGGGACTTCTACACCTTTGTCACTAAAGCAGAGAAAAAATGTAAAACGAAAAACTCAGTGTACAATTTCTAGTCAGACACTAGATAAGCCATGAAGATGCCATCCCTAAAGGCGAATGCTGAGCAAATACCTTGTCACGCATGAAAAGGAACCGTCAGTTACCAGTTTAATGACAGTCGATCCGGAACACCCGGTTTGACATACATGAGCTAGAATACCTTTTCTGCTACCTTGGCGTGGTGGTCAGGCTTGGGTGCTGTTGTGATCCGGAGGGCTGTACTGACTGCGACCTCGGTCGTTGCAGGTTCAATCCTGTCAGATTAGCCAAAGGGGAGCAGCCAGACAAAAAGCAGATGCGTCCGTTGTGAAGTGTTTGTTGTGTACGGTGTCAGTCTGTTGCGTTTCGGTTCGATTTGTTATTTTCTTTTTTGCGTGATCTGATTCTTTATATGTGATTGGTTTGTCTGTGCAGTATTGTCTCTATGTGAATGTACCGAATGTCTTGGGTTGTGACTGTCAAGTCTGTCCTGGATGGTTGATGCTGCTGCGTGTATGTCCCCGATGCCTTTCGGTACAGGCTTTTGAGCCAAAGGCTTT
>LUCH01002732.1:0-13017 GCA_013368495.1 Paragonimus heterotremus | reverse complement strand
CAACGTTTCACATTTGACAGACAGCCTGTTTTCACGTTCACCTTTTTATATATCTGTTGCTTAATTTTGGTGTCACCGTTTGTTCTTCTCTTGAATGAAGTTGCGTATATTGTTCTTCACAACAAATTATATATAAAAATGTATGTTGCAAGTATCTATGCATGAGAACTGTTCGTGAAGAATGGTTTACAGCTTAGTTTCATGCAATAAGCTTAGTGGGAACATTTTTGTGATCACGAATATTTTTCGACCCAATACACTTTTGTGGAAATGAGCATACAGCGGAACCGCTTACCGCTCTTTCTTTCTCCAAACCGCTTTATGGTATACCGCATTTTTGTTTGCTGGTTCCGATATGGAAGCTTCATTTTTCCATAGGTTGACCAGCTTCGTCGAGAACGTAAGAAAGTTTGCCTGCTGGCTTCAGACAAAATGGTTCTATTCAGCTCACACAGTGATACTACTGATTGTATTTCTTACCATCAGTAATAATTTGGCATGGCTCGTCTACCCATAAATCATAATTTGTTTGGTGCAATACAAATATGCAGCCATTCAAGACGGGTGAATTGGAAGTGTGGTAATGTTCATTGGAGCGTTTCACCATTCTACCCATTATTCCCAGACTGAACTAATATGCCGTCTAGTTTGATTGTACACTATCTAACGTGACCTAAGTTAAACGAGATTCACAAGTGAGCCCACGCTCGAAGGAATGTGATTTTTCTTCGTAGTTTGTACCTTATGGAATAAAACGTAGTCTTAGATTGAAACCATTCTGCTTGTATGTACATACTTTTGTTATGTGCTGTGTCTACACCGTAAAACGGACTGCGAATTATCACAGCAAGTGTAACTTACTTTTTAGATTACAAAAAATTCCACGTTAAATCAAGTTAAAAACCACTTTTTGAAAAAATGAAGCTTATCGTTTAAGACATACAGTTTTATTTTGTTTTTGTACTGCGCGCAATGTGAGTATATTCCACGAGTCTTCTATGTTGGACATATTGAGAGAATACATTCTTGAGGAGTAGGATAATCTTGACTTTCAAAACTACTTTAGTTGCATTCATGCTAAAGTCACCCGGTGTCGGATCACACAAATGTTTAGTGATGACAAACTTCAGCGTGCCTGCATCTACTAAAACAAGTTTCTACATTTTCATCAATTTCTCCGACTTTCATTCTTGTGTGTATTTTATCGTTTATCGAAAATTTTACTTTACACATTTCCATAAAATTACTTTAGAAAATTTATTTTGATTTCAAGATTGAATCATTTCTGATAATCGTTCCAAGGATAACTGTATAGATTTCTTAATTCATTTACAAGGAACACGATCGGTTGGGCGCGATCAGTGCACATGGGTTCAAGCAATACATATATGATTAATGATACAATATGACAAATCTGAAAACCCGCTAGCCAGCGGACCGTAATTAAATCGAACGGGCTTACACTTCATAATACAAAGGAACGTATGCATTCCGGGTACTTCTCTATAATTTATCCCAAAATGTGAATTTATTTCAACATGCTGTTACCAAAGTCAAATCTGGGATGATAATCAAGCTGGTACTGGGAAACGTGTTCAGTAAATAATAGCAATTGAATAACAAGCGAATTTGCTATTTTTTCCATG
The DNA here is from genome assembly GCA_013368495.1 of Paragonimus heterotremus. Classification (NCBI taxonomy): domain Eukaryota; kingdom Metazoa; phylum Platyhelminthes; class Trematoda; order Plagiorchiida; family Troglotrematidae; genus Paragonimus; species Paragonimus heterotremus. The sequence continues at coordinate 11,371 of LUCH01002732.1, read as the reverse complement.
TAGGTCGCATCAAAACAAACTGCGGAAGCTATCCTGCACGGGTACAGATGATTGTGTAATGATTCGCGATTGTCGTTTTCCTTTTTCAGTATCAATAATTTGAACCACCCAACCTGCCTTGTTGTTTTATTGTTTCCCCATTTATTTGTATGTTGTATGGTGTTAAAGAGAAAAACAGACGATTTTTTTCCCCGTGGTTCATTGCTGTCCATATTTCCGTAATGTTTACTGAAAAACTGCTGAGTTAAATTCAAACTCTGTGCGTTTCGGACAGCCCATGTTTGAATAAAATTCAACAGAAATAGGACACTAGAAAACCATTCACAGGATAACCTTGGAATTACATTTTAAACTCCTGATACTACAATTACAATAGTCTTATCCAAGCTAGAGGATATCCGTCGACGATAGTGAATCTTTTTGGGGCTTTTCTAAGATCAACACGAACCAAAGATGGTTGACAATTGCTAAACGGCGTGTGAACAGTACCAGTAAATTCAGCATGGGAAATGTGTGAATCACATACACAGAGGTACTGCTAGTATTTGGATAGACGGATGCAAACTTCCACAATTTCTAGGTGTTTTCAGCATTAGGCTATATTAGCAAGATCCATTCCACATACGTGGAAGAAAAGCTTGTCAAAATAGACATCGATCTATATTGGATTTTCTGTTGGTGGCACTTTTGAGTGCCCAAACCGTCAACTTCATGAAATCCTTCGTTTTTCACATTACTGCGATTCTATGTTTCTGTGTATTTCGAAATCCAACTGCTATCTGCATAGACTTTCATTGAACTAATGTGATTTGTCAGATTTTACACGCTTGAACAAATCAATAATCAACACAAATGGGATTTGAACTCCAACCCCGTTTTTCTGTATCCAACATGTTATCCACCACACCTCCGATCTCACATCATGAACGACGGAAGTGTCACACCTTAAAACCTGTCAGGATTTTATGTGAGTGCAAATTGAAACTCCAAATAACTCACACTGTTAATTGCGTAGCGTTTCTGAAACTGCTAACTAAAATCGTGCAGTTCAATACACCGCTTTATTTTTTCAAGCAAACTAAATATTTTTGTAACGAGAAGTTGGAAAGTAGTAGAAAGTCGAAGGTATATAAAATCAGTGCAATAGATTTCGGGCATTCCCAAGTGTGAACAATATACAGAAGATACGTAGAAGAACAACCTGAAAGTGTTATGGGGTTTATTAAACTGATTTTCGCGTCTTGTTTGAAAATGTTATGTGCCCTTGTAGAAGGCATATCGCCTAAATTGGCATACATTTTTTTTGTAAAACAATTACTCCCGCCTGAGTACTTCCGTATTGTTCACTTTGATGCAAATGCGTCTTCACTTTTGTTGGCATTTTTATCCCTTATGTTAATCTCTTCATTGCTATCACTTGTCGGTTGATTTTTGTTTTATTTCTGATCATTTTCAAAAATTATGCCAACATGGGTATTCTTTCTACTTTGGATTTTCCTTGCTGGATTACGGTAACTATTGGCTGAACCTTCTACGATTTTAGCGATGTCCTATTTTTGTGTTTTCAGTTAATATGAAATTCAAGCTTCTGACTGCCTTTTCCACTTCTGCTATTTTTGGATTTCTGCATGTATTATATCTTTTCAAATAGCGTTTATCCGTTTAAAGGCTACACGTAGATAAGCATTGACTCCGTATTTACCCTAATATATCCGACAACATTCGCATATACTTGATGGGCTTCTTTTAAATAATTTTGGCCTCTTGTCTTTGCTACTCACCCTTTACTTAGTTTAGTGCAGTTCATTGGGTTCATTTTGGACATAAATTAATACCACTAAAGTTGATTATACTGTGCCCATTCTCAAGCAATCAGGCGAATTTCATGACTTATGGCTCGCATTAGTGAGTTAGATTATTTACGCTTAATTTTTGAATTAGATTTTCCTTATTTTATGGGTTGTTTGTGTCAGCCTTCTTCCTTCAGCTCACCGTTTTTCGCCGGCGAAGGGTGGTTTGCTACCTCTTGATATGCATTTATTCAAGTAACCAAAACCATATTCCGGATATTAAAGGAACGTAGTAAACAACACACTTCGCTACTATTTTTAATTGAAGAGATGTTCATAACTTTCTCGGTATGAGATCTCTAGAGGTGTCCACAGGAGAACTGTATGTCTAACATGATGCTTTCTGTAAAAAAGGTAGACCAGGCATGGTCTCCTAATTTAGGTATACAATTCTTACGTGTGCATATGCACGGGTGATCATTTACTTAGTAACTTTCAAGATCATCCAATTCAAACACTGGGGATATATCTACGCGTTTACAATCAATACGAACTCACTTTTCGGTTTACCGAGTGCTCATTAGCCAAACCAAAACCCTAAAGTTGGAAGTTGGTCTAACAGCTGAGAACAGTACAATTCTCTCAATTATGCAACTTACTAAAATGAATAAAATCTTCAGATACCGGTGAAGATAACGGCGTATCTTACTTTCCTGTCGCTTAATGTAGATTTCGTGTCTTTTCTACTGAGCTGAAATTCAAATAGCCCGTTTCTTTCTAACTCCATTCGAGAATTTACTAAACTGTTAGGCCGCAAATAGTCTGCACGCCGAATAAAGTGCACGAAACAGTAGGGCACACACTTTTGCATGTTCACCTTGTTCTTCTTGCAGAAGGCAACATGAGTATCACCTACAGACACGGCTCTTGGTCATCTAACAGAGATAAACTGCCCTCACGTTAGCTTCTTCACTGTCATGTTATGCTGGTTACTGCTTAAAAAGAGAAACGCGAAAGCCGCATGCATGACACTGAATCCTAGTAAATTGGACTAAGTCACAAGCATTTTAAAAATTTATGGATGTGAAAACCAATAGATGTACAGTTCGATCGCGAGATTCTTTGCCGGGCTACGGAGTACTTTACTACTGGACTGTGAAGACCTCACAGAAATGCTCACGGCTTCCTATCTTCAAGAAGTTTTTCTTAAAAATGTATTTTTGGCTCGCAGGCGGAATCAAGAAAATTTCTCATTTCAGTGCAAATTCACCAGGATACTAGGTTTGCATTCCATGATGAGAAGGATGAATATGAAGTTATGCTGGACGCTCATATTGCTTATTCTGTGAGTTTGTGCAATTGACAAATCGCAGTTTGATAGAATGCTATGATTAAAGGACAAAAAAGTGAAGCGTGTGGAACGTTATAAGTTTACCGTTATTAATTCATTGTGTTGCAAACCTAAATCATCTGCCCCTTACTGCGACATATTCAAAATTTCTGCCTCACAATGTAGTACGCTGTAATTTTGCAGTCTACACTATAGTTAGCACATTTAACAAACACTACTTCAAAATACTACTTCCAAACCTATCAATATGGAGAATCTTTCCGGGTAGCGTTAGCCGTAACTTACGAGGGTTGGTGCGTCTTATACCTTTGAGTGCATACGATAAAGTACTACATAAATGGTAATGAAATTAAAGAAAGTACATCTAATTTGTATGTTCCATACAAAATTCGAGTGCGCTTAACAAATATCGAGAAATACATTTAAGAATGCAAGTGATCACGTGACCATTAGTCGAAGTTTGTCCTTGTTGACTTCCTCTCTTTGTTAACTAAGGGATATGTGAACGTTCTTACAACACAATGTTTATAACAATCTCAGACGAGAAATTGATAATTTATTTGACGGTAACACAAGTGCAAGGAGAATTATATAATTGTGCGAAGTTCATTCAAATAAATAAGCGTATACGTTTCTACTGCATATGTATGATTGTTTACGTCGGGTAGTTTATGAGCAGTGATTAATAAACGGAATGACAGTGTATGCAAATCAGTTGTTTTGCAGTCACAGTGAAGCAATTGACGGTATATTCGATTGAAGAAAATACCACAGCGGTGGTTACCACTGAAAATGAAAACAAAAAGATATGGAGCCTGAACGGTTCTAACTTTGAAATAACGTTAAATGAGTGGTTAACTGATACATATTGGTCAGGCTTGGACAATTCAATAACACCTTATGGCGTACTAGTTCGGCTTGGTGAGACATGAATCTGTATGTAGTTATAAACCGTGACGTTTTGGGAAAGTAAGCAAGTACATATATTGAGAGCTAACGCGAGTACAACAGAGTAAATATATAAGAAGCACAGTTGAAAGCATGGGGTATTCTTTTGTTGAAGAACAAATTTATATTTTACTTAGTTTTACATTTTACTCAACACACCATATCGGTTATCACTGGTTACGAATGAAAGATATTTAATTCGCAAATACCTGACACATTCACGGGCCGTGGAGAGTATAATTCGGTTAAGCTTAAACTGGTGTTGGTCATTTGAATGATTAGTGAAAAAGTAAACACTGAAAGGAAGTCATATAAAAACAAGTTTTGATATATTTGGACTTTCTTTACAGTGCTCAGCATTCGACAAAATCGATAGATTGGTTCTGATACATTCTGTTACATTCAGTTCATATTTAAAACTAGATAAGATCTGGATAATCTTGTAGTTTTTTAAAATTTTATTTCCTCATTTAGATTGTTTTTACATCGTTTGAGAATCTGTAGGTGAATCACACGAGATTGGTCAAACCTATCCATCCCAGTGACGGAAAGTCATTAAAGACATTTATATGTTAGATGCTAGAGATTTGTTATAAGTGGCATTTCACCTGTACATCACTGGCAGTTTATAAAATCTATCTTGCAATCAGATGCACCAGACATACTTAATGACTGACTTATTAATCGATTTTCGTTTCGTAAACGTACAACAGACAGCAGTTGCGCATCACACACGAGGAGGCTTACAGTAATGGCGTACTTACGTAGGCACAATTATATGTGAAGGCACTGAATCAGCGCAACGACTATCAAACTCCCTTTCTGAAGACAAGAAAGAGCACTCGCAGCCGCACCTAGATCAAGAAATGTTGGCAGAAAATAACTGATGAAAACATGAAAATAAGTTCAAATGCAAATTATTTGGCTCACAATTACTTTATTTAACTGTAAATTAATATTCGAAAAGACAAGTTAATTTTTGGAGAAGGCTTGTTTCAGTTATTTAAAATGTAGGTTAGTAAACAGGTTACTGTTTTGGTACATTTTTCAACTCTCTCTTAAATGTCTGGGAGTACATTTTACGTAGCGAAATGCAAACTGTAAAAGAAACGTGTATTTTCACAGTGCACTTTTACTGGTTACGGGGGACCCTAATATTTTGTAAATGAGCTTCACAAAATCTACTGACGTACAGGGTCGTTTTATTTACAATCTTACTACGTGTGTTTCAACATGATTGAGTGAATAAAAGCTACCATACTGCTCAGATTCCTACCAGTTGTTCATGATAAGCATTCCTGTTCTGACTGTTTGTTTAAGATATGTGAGTTTGGTTCCTTGGAGCTCACAGATTACACACTTATCTGGGTAGACCGCGGATTAAAATGTGTACGGTAAAGATTTTGCTCTCCTGTTAGAATTGATCCCACGGAAATAACCTCTGCTAAACACATCGGCCAAGTACGTCAGATATCTCCTGCCACAAAGTTGCAAACATTATTTTCACGCGACATCTGTTTCATAATCAGTATTTTTACACCTGTGAACTAGAAGGCCATGAGAAAGTTTATTGAACGAAGAGGAACGCCAACTTTTAAGATATATTGCCAGTCGATCACCATGATCAGTAACCTCAAAATGAAGCTTTAAGCGTTTGAAAAGAAGCAGTGACGGTCCTGCTAACAGTGATTGTGTAACCCTTGTCAAGATGTAGCATATGTTCACACGTATCGACTGTTTAGAATAGGTAAGTCATTTACAATTTCCCGTGCACGTTTTTGAGCCTGACATCTTTTCTTGATCGTCATTTCAATTTTGTCTTCTAAACACTAGGTATATCATGCCTAACGGTCAGCCGGAATTCCGGTTCGACAGCTTGATCGCACCTTCACTACCTTCCCTTCCATCAAGAACACGACTTAGAAAATCATCAACAGTCTCCGCACTGTAACCGTGACGAAGTTCTACAGCAGCGTACCGTTAATAAACACAATAATAATTTTCTCTCAAGATAATTATTTCCTTCTTTGCTCCTACCAGGGAATTAATGGAGCAAGACGCACTTTAAAACCAACCATCTTAAATACAACAAACGTGGGGAACACCAAAAATACATTATGGACAAGTAGTTTGGCAGCCATGATAACTCAAAAGATACCCAATTGAGAGAAACGTGAGCCTCAGCTCGATCCACATCGATCACAGAAACAACATGCCTTAAAAAGTAAGTATTCTACCAGCTGAGTTAATAATCCACTCCGAACGGTGAGGAGTTTCATATATGGACATGACGTGGGTCTCGTCCAATTAACCACATCTACCAAAGTAGGTAATAGTAGCCGACTGAGAAAGTTTGATCAACTAGTCAGTCCTTCAGCCCATTTGTTGACTTCCTGAAACATAGGACTGGAGCTTTGCAAATGAGTCTCCTCCAGGTATGTATATATCAGGTGTGTATATCAGGTGAGCTTATACTAACCGGCGATGATGGGTAAATTTAACATCTTAACTAAGAATTACCGGTCGGACAGAGGCGCTTCCGCTTTGCGGACTAGCACACAGTTGCAAACGAAATCTGAAGAACGGGTGTGTAATTTACAAGCGTACAAGTGGTTCAACACAGGAGGGTAGAACAAACAAACTTCGGCCATTCCTAGAATAACAACCAACTCACTAGAATGATATCCGATATGAATAATTATCGTTTTTGAAGTTTAATAGACTAATGGCTGTACAAGAAGAAGTTTTCTAGCTTAGTCGAAAAAAGTCGAGTTGACCGGGACAAATGCGAATAAATCACGATGCGCGAAACGTACAAATAGGATTAGATGGAAAGAAATATTTGCATCTAACGATAATTTCTATAACACAGTCAACCAAATCAACTTATTTAAAACTTTTGGAAGCATTTGCCATAATCTACTGCTATTCTGCGACAGAAAAAAATACATTTCTCGTTGGAGGAGTCATACAGCTGTAAAACAATAAAGTTTTCTAGACGTAATATCTTTTAACTAAATCTTGTACCCGTTTCACAGTTTTGTTTATAGTTCTGTTTTAAAGTACTTATTAGCCTTCCCTTCATTTTTCACTTAACTGCCCATGACCATGTGACCTAGTAACATAACCATCCTTATCAGCTTCATGTTGCGTCATCTGAATGCTCTGTTCTTGAGTCTCGATCTTTCTGACCTCGCTTACCACGCTCACATTCTTCATCATTGTTGCCATACCTGCTTGTTATATATTGATTGCACTTACTTCACTGTAGTAACAGGTGAGATGTAAACGAAGTGTCTATGCACAAGACATCTTAAGCCATACTATTGAACATCTTCAAATCTGTAGTAAGCGATTGTGCAATTTGAACGTTCCCAAAGGATATGAATGAAAATGGGCATGATCTAACAATTTAGAAGTGTCCTATAACGCATGTCTTTCCTCAAACTGCGTTCGGTAGCTCTACTGATTGTATGCCACCGAAATCCACTTCAAACCATATGTGGTATTTCTGTCTTGAAAATCGCTGGATAATACAAACTGTTATTATAACCAAGGAGTGCACAGTTTGCCTGAAATTATCGTCAGGAGGAAAGACCCATCCATCTCTACTAAGATTGATAAGGTTTGTTAATAGGTAGTATAAACATTTCAGTTATTTATGCATTTGTTTGGTGTTGTCCATAATGCAATTCATACGATTCTTGTGAAATTCTGCTGAGTAACGACTGGTTGTAATCTTGAGAAAGCATTCATGGGCCGAAGATCAGCTTAGAAGTCGTGAGCATGTCTTGTTCTAACGACAGTAAATCTTCATAAGTCGATGTTTATTAGCCCTTTTGGATCTTCTGCATATCACGCTTTGACAACACGTACTTTGTTAACTAGACCACGTAGTAACGTTATGAGCCTAGCTAGGCAAATGTTACTTTCTCCCAAAGGTCAAGCGTTAACTATTTCCATCGATCTGTCTTTTTCCCAGTCATACACAGGCTGATAACTGGCAAACGTTGAAACCAGCGGTCTGTCCTACTCTTGATAAAGCTGAAGGAATCTAGGTAAGTTCCATCGAAGACTGTGGCTGCCACAGTAAAGTAGATGGGCAGAATTAAATCAACAGAACCACTTAGTGCCTGACTTCTGAGATGAGGAAAATTTGTCGCACTGACTTCAGAACGCGACTACATGGCTTAATTCCTGGATCCCCAGATCAAATAACATTTCGACCTTGTGTATTTCCAAAGAAATGGACCAACGTACATTGGATTAACGTTGATTCGTGAGCCGCTATCATAAAATGTCATACAAATCCGCGTTCCTTGAGTTAAGCTGAGATAGTGGTAACTAGCCTTTTTGAGTAATTATTGTACGTACAAAAAAGATTACTGGTGGAACTCTGACGATCACGTAGAAACTAGTTTACCATAACATGCTTCACCCAGTTTACCATTTTATTCCTCGGGAAAGATGGCAACATACAAGTGGTTCAACTACAATAATTTACTGATGAAAATCGGACAGCAAAAAAAGTAAATAGATCTGTTATATTTTTCTCACCACTCTCAGTCGTCGCATTTCCTGGGGGCACAAACAACGATGATACGTAAAAACATTATAAATTAATGTTATGGGTATTTTCGAAGTGCAAACTAGTACTACGGTGACTAACGACAAAGTGAATACTCTATCGCCTACAAGAGCTACCGCACTAGACTACGCGGTTCTTCGCTGTACAGTTTGTACAACGTGGCTGTAGTTAACGCACGCTTCCTTGAGTGACTCTGAATACGGTTATCCCTAAACTTCTTCCACTGGTTGTGATACACAGCTCGTTTGTGTTGGCTCTCAGTCTCTTACCAACACTGTAAGCGTTGTTATAACACCAAACATGTACAACATCCCGAACAAAGTCTCATTGATTTCAACGTTCGAGGTATCCCCAAAGTACGTTTGACTCAATCGCAATTCACTTGTATTTCAAACTAACACTGTTTTGTGTTTGTATTTAAATATATTTAACTACGGTAGATTAGTAAAAACGCCAAATAGAAGGAATATACAAAGACTGTGATAGCCAGAGACGGTTTTTCTAGGTTCATCGCTTTCGATGTGCTCAAAAAGTCGTATGTGCATTGGCCAATCGAATGCAAGTGATGGAAACTTACCCGTTACATTTGTTTCTTTCAAAGGAAAACAGAATTAATTTCAAATTATAAATGGTCATATGACATCGAATGCACCTAACCGGGGCTGATAAGAAGAACGACGGAGAATGTTCACATTTTTTCACAAGATAACTTTCTTTACTGAATAAAGGGTGATGGTCATGTAATGCAACATATACTGACATAACACAAGCTAGCTAACTAAAACGATTAAAGGTTAACTTACCAACGACGACTTTTTCTGGTTCTGTTCACAATGGGTGATATAAATGTAGGCATGTTTTCATTGTTGTATAACTGTGCTAGTGTTACAATTATAAAGGAGGCTTGGTCTCGGAGGTTGTTTATTCCATGAAGTCCTTCACAATTTATGTGAAAACATAAAACACCTAACGTGTAAACTGATTTGCATGACCAACATGTATTCGCATCCGTTAAACTTGAGGGCAACTTCATTCATCTCGGTAAAACGTCTAACGTTATGTAAACACATGGTTCGAATAGTTGTTTCTGGTCCGCTGTCATCCTGGCATTGAGATACGCACCTTAGTTCACGAATGCATGCGTTATACTACTCGCAAACGAAGGCGCATTTTATGGAATACCTGTTCTGTTCACAAAGTAAAACTGATGGTAGATATCGCTTCGCAAGAATATTGTTCATGATCATCACGTACGTGATGTGAACACCTATGAGGTAATCAATTAAAGTACATTAAATGCGAACTATATTAATCGAACGAATCGACTAACATACTAATGACTAAGCGACACTTTAAACACAAACGGCAGAAGTATTTTTGAGGTTCGTATTTACAGAAATCTTACACTGAATCGTTTTCCATGATCATATCTTTAGTAAAGTTATACTGGAATAAACACAGTTATAACGCCGCATGAGCTGAAATTTTTCCACCGATCACCTCATATGTAGGAATAACTTGTTTATGCAGCAGCTAGGAAGCATGCCTGAACTCAATAGTTTTGATGTCAGCTCGTAATCAAGCTTACTGAGGGAAATGGGTCAGAAGTGTTATGACTAATTAGTGGAGCAAGCTATTTTGGGAAATTTATTGCTTGAGAGTTCGAAAACTTGTACAAATTAGTCATCGATTTCGAAAGATTACGACAAAAGATGGTTCAAGGATTAGCAAAAGATGGAACAGAAACAATCTGTTGCAAGACTGACGTGTTCAAGTAGAGTGGCTTGCGCACAGCAACGTACGGATATTTACAAACGTTATATGGGAAACACAAAAGGGAATGTATAAAACTAAGCCAGTCACACGTGAATCAATTTAGACTTACCGATAACAGGTAGCGATGTGACTGATTTAGAAAAATGGTACTGATATCAAACATTCACGTACCCAACAGTAGACTCACAGAGACAATAAAGAGACATAATGATGTTGACAAGGAAAAGTTCTATATTCCCTGTGAAATAAACTGTGAATTTAGTGAATAAATTTAGTATCAACAGCAGGTGAAAAATAGTAGACGGCGAGCTTTGAATATTTCCTGAAACGCAGAAGCTAACATCCACTGAGAATTTAGATTGTGAATTCTCAATATAAGAGCAGACAGAATTCAGAAAAAGTTACATTTATTGGGAGGCAATCGCGAATTTGACAACAACGAGCAAAAATATGAATACACCGAGAAACGCCCGCTTTGGCCAGAGGAAAACGTGCTAGAAGCACAGAGTAATCCCCAGCCAGTAAATAGAGAAGTGCACAGTGATCAGGTAAACCAAGAAGCACGAGAATGGAGAGTTTCTTCATAGAGAACCCAATAGGTAGAACGTTGACAAAAACAAAATAGAGGTGTGATTTGTAACAATAATTAACCAGAACAACGTATGAGCCAACAGTGACAGGGCCATAGAGTGCATAATGCAGATAGATTAATATTTCAAAAAAATTACACTACAAAGTGTAAGAAACTAGAAGCACCACTGCGAAAAAGTAAATGAAATAGAATTATTTGTGGGAAAAAACATGAATAAAGACATTCAGCATGGAAACAAATCTGTATATTTATAACACTAGCTGAGTCAGATAAATAAGTGTGAAATGATTGTGTAATATTTCGCTCCGTTGTTTCAATGTCATCTC
>LUCH01002731.1:52711-73270 GCA_013368495.1 Paragonimus heterotremus | reverse complement strand
TCTATGATATTCCACGTCACTGTTGAGGTGAGCGGCGGCCCGAGCCACAGTACCTTTTGGTCAGGCTCATGGCTGTTATGATGATGATGATGAATGGGGTGTTTTCACAAAATTGGAGCAGCGACCCCATTTGATAGGAAATATGACTGTAAGTATCCATAATTCTATCGCCATCCATTCAGGAACTAATGAGCTACACATGAAGAGACAAAAAGCCTTTACAGCAAATGCTGTTACAGATAGTACCTGACAGAAACGATGGAGACACGGAGGCAGTCAGGCGCCTTGTGTTATGACCGACAGTAACATCACATTCCACGCCCGATGACGGAACATCGTTCGGCTGTGGTAGACTCGATCGAAGTCGTGTTGGACGTGGAGGTAGACAGGGCGCGGATTTCTGCGAGTCAGGTACAACGGAGGAGATTCGACGATGCACGAGAACGGAATTCTCTGGGAGAGCATCGTTGTGGGTTGGAACCACCACGTCCGCAGTTGGTAGCTGTGATTCATTGTGAGGATGCGATTCTGAGGACGGAATAAAAGAAAGATTAGTACGAAGAATCAAAGACTAATGACTAATTTTTTTTGGTACGGTACTTTGTATGGTACGCTCTATGCACACAACCTTACCACGAACGGCAACTTTGAGACAACAATGGGAAGTGGATTTTCCCATTATGCCGATGTTCATTTTCAGGTGACAATTTGTTAATGAGATTATGTGGATGGCGTCGCTCAACCCTGTGGCTACCTACAGCCAGGTGAGAACACCGTTAGCAGACTGGCCTCTATCTGAACTCAACCATGACGATGAAATCATAATTAGTGAACAGTCCTGTCTTCGTGGAGGACGATCATCAGTCACTTCAACCAGCGTCATTTATGTTGACAAAACATGTGGCCCACTTTTACGGAAGAACGGGTGTACCCTAGTTCAATGCTTTTCATCGTGATACATGGTTGATAAGCCCGACCTATTCAAGTTGGGGATTCGCGTCATCCTTGGTAGCTACCACTTGCGCTCGATTGCTTGTGTATGGCGGAATCACCGTTTGAAGAATGTGACTATCAGATGATAAATTTTCAGGGATAGCAAGCTCTTTGCCTAGTACGAAATCTCGTCACCGATTTGGCTGGCTCGAGCACGTGCTACATAAGCGACCCCACCACTTGAAGCACGAAGCTGTATTCAAGAACATGCGGTTGACTAAAAAAGCAACGCATCGGTCGGATCGTATCTTGACAACATGACACGAAATAAGTGACGCCGAGGACGGCCTCTGTCGACTGAAAGCGTTTCAACGATCGAGGAACCAAGTGTCGGTAACATATATGATTATAGGAGCTAATACATATGACACAGAATCTGAGATAAACACAGTTAACTCCGATTTCTGATGTCACATAAGTAGGTAACTGTCTAAAAAGAATAGTAATCCACTGAAGTCAAAGCACTTGGGCCTCAAACTCAGGTCGTGCACTACATTGGCCACGGAACCGCCGCTTCTAACCTAACACAGTACATTCAGATAGCACAAAATGAAAAACAACAGACGAAAACAAGTAAGACGGTTCGGAGCGTGAAGAATGAGACTATTGTGCGAATCAGTGAAGAAGTTTACCTGTCCTTACGGCAAGTCGGTAGATCATTGCTGTGCGATTTTTCCAGAACGCACCATTAATGTCCCCGACATAACAGTAATGAAAGATATACACTGAACATACGCCGCCCGGATTGACTAGGTTTCACTGTGGCACATGGAGATTTTCGTTGACAGCAGCATTGTACGTTCAGTTATTCAAAGAAAGACTAAGATGACACAAGCGCCATTTATCATCTCATCGGATAATCCACAAAATCTGGCATGGTTTCCAAGAGACATTAATTTCCCGACTGATTGTAATGCCACATTCTCTAGAATGAAAAAGGTGCAGTTATTTGCTAGTCTTTCAATAGCACTTCGAACTCTGCGGGTGGAAGCCAAACCAACCAGATGAACTAAAACTTTCGGGTTTCCAGTGAAGAATTGTGTATGAGAATATCTTATGCTCATTCGAACTCAACGTTTTCACGTTTACAGTCGATTAGAGTGCTCCCGTTTAACGCTAACCGTAATGAAACAGCTGTCCGATAACCCTATCGTACTTCATTTGAAACGTAAACGGTGAGTGAATAACGGTTATAAGCATTTGTCTAACCTGAGATGTGATAGCAGGGCTTGGCTGCTGTATCTACAAACGTGGATGCATCAGTAAACTAGGATACCCAACTACGAAATTATAGGTCCAAGATTCTGTTTTGCATCACTGCACCTGAGGATGCAATTACATCTTGTGAATCTCCGGCAATAAGTTTCAAAGTTCACACAAGTACATTTACATTACGTATCAGGTGATGCAGCCGACTAGTTGTCCACGTGAAGGAGCCACAATCTGACTTGAGATGGAAATCGATCACCAAAGATTTATTGTCCAGCTCCGAAAAAAATATGCCGGTTTGTAATAATCTGGACGACAAACAAACAAAAGTATGGGAAATGTGAGCCAACGACGTTAAATTAGCAACACATGAACGCGGGTTACAGCGAACAGTCCATTAATGTAATATGCGAACGGCTGTCGTTTGAAGTTAAATAGAGCGTTTCGGTCGGAACGGATAACTTTGACAAAGCAATACAGAAAATGGGGACGTGTCACTAGATTTCGCTTGATAGAGTGAGCAACAAAGTGCAGATTCGGCCTTCTAGATGGCTATGATTAGTGGAGACGGTCAGTCTAATAAGCCCTATTTTAAACTCAGAGACCACCGCAAAGTTCCGATGTTGAAGTGTGGTCAAGGGTTGTGAAGTAGAGAATGTGACGGCTAGTAAACCGTTGGGTTAGGGTTTTGAAGAAGCAAGCTCTTCTAAGCTATTAGTCATTATACGATGAAACGAGCCAGCGATTCAAGGCGCATGAAACAGGGGATAGCAACATCAATGGGAGTAAGGCCAGTGAGGTTTGGACTGCAAAGTGGTGAGTACTGACCTATTCTCAAAACTGTATTCAGACAACTAGACAGCATAACAGACACGAGGGTTGACTCACGGTTGATATCTACAGACGTTCCGGGTATATGACAGGCGGGTTGCCACTGGTTAACAAATTGTTCCGGGTGTCTGTCAGTTGGTTTGTATCGCGCACTTCGAGGTGGCAAAGCCGGAGGCAATGGAGCATGAGGGGGTGGTGGTGGTGGTGAAGACGAAGAACTACAAACCAAGTGACGACACAGAGGTGACCCGAACGGGTGTTGGGCTGGCGTGGGCAAATTCGTTGGAGCTGGTGAAGAGGATGCTGAACGCGCACCTCGCGGAGGTGGGTGATGAGAAGAGTTGGGATTACGATGGTGACAGCAGTGTGTATCTGGGATGCATGTGAAAAGAAATGCGAAAAACAACGTTCATTTCCAGACTGACATATTGAATGGGCACGCAAATGGTACGCAAAATGGCACCCAACTTAGGTTTCTGTTTGGCAGCTATACTACTTCATCATAAAATCTAGTGGCATTTGTTGAAGGGTGCAGACAGGTATCTGAGTCTATATCGGTCAGCTGAGAGAGAAAAATGGACAGAGAACACGATGCTATTGATAAGATGGATACTGGAAAGCTACAGAGGTAAGAATGTGAAACGAGGAGACAGTTTAGAAAAAAACAAGGGGATGACTGAGCGGCTGAAGAGAAACCCAGCCGCAACCAGTGGAGCTTTTCAGCAATCATGTTGCTGAGCATCATCATCACCATAGCAGCCATGAGCCTGACCAAAAGGTACTGTGGCTTGGGCCGCCACTCACCACAACAGTGACGTGGAAAGTAATAGAAGAAAACGCTACTGAGAAGTTTGAAAATTAATAAAAGAAGACTAGGCGGAAGGACTAGAAATGGTATGGATGCAGATACGCCACTGATTGCGACACACCGCCATCTCGGATAACGTCTCCAACCAACGATTTGAGTGATCACGAGGACTCCATCCCGGCAGGCGACACGTACCCACGAGTTACCTTTGTCAAACTGCGTCATCTGTGGCGTCGGAAAGACGTTGGGTTGTCGCTGAAAAGAAGAGTATATAATGCTTTTGTGCGTTCCATTTTGCTTTATGACTCAGAAACGTGGCCCGTTCGCAAGGAAGACGTCAACGGGCTTGCTGTGTTTGACCATCGTTGTCTCCGCCAAATAGCCCATATTAAGTGGACTGATCGCGTGAACAATGTGGCAGTTCGCCGGCGCGTATTCCGGAACGCTCGGGATGCGCGATCAATTGGTCAACTACTCACGATGCGTAGCTTGCGGTGGTTAGGTCACACACTCCGTATGCCAGCTGAGCGTGTACCGTACCGAGCATTAAATACGTAGACCACCAACAGTAGGGTGAAACCTCTTGGTGGTCAAACAACAACGTGGTCACGTAATATGAAGACCCTGACTGTTCCACTGTTGCTGAGCAAGTTTAATGGACTCCATGACTTCAAGTTGACTGAATGGAGCTAACAGGACAGATACTGTATCTACTCTCAACGATCGCGCAACCTGGGCATCGCTCATAAACGAATGCGGCAAGGCGTTTAACAGTGGTAGTTGAATTATGCCTCAGGTGGGGTAAACACGGTTGTTTTAGGGGAAGGTGGACTAGAGATCAAATCCCGGCTGCAGTAAGAATATACAGTACTATTTGCTTGAATTTGAAGGCTGTGATCAATTGTAGGTGGTGTTTAATTCATACCAAACATCATCATCATAGACAGCAATACATCAGTGGTTTACACTGATGCTTAACTGCCACACAACCATGAAGAAGAATAAAAAGCAAACCCTGTATAGGAAGAGAGAAGAAAAGAAAGGGAAAAGGGACCTAGTCACTAAAAAGAGCTACGTCTACAGTCAAATATACAACATCAATGTGCCTACACCTTGCAAACAACAAGCATTCCTAAGCATGTATCAAATAACAGCTGGCTAAAATCATTGGTGAAAGGTCGAACGTAACTTTATTCTACCTAGACGGTTCTGATAGCCGACATCCGAGGACTCCGCCTAATAGTTAGAATATTTGTCAGGACAGACTTTTGAACATTGTTCCCGACTAGGAACTCTCGGAAACCGATGCGTGCCACACAAATCATTCACTGTTATGGCCTAAACGAGTTTCCTAAGCTGGCAAATTTAAGCCAACGAAATTCAATAAAAACTATGTGCACCTGAATTGTGAATTTCTATTATGAATGCAGAATTACAATCAAATAAGCACACGAAAATGAAATGTTAACCTAGCGAAAACACATGGGGAATCTTTGACCAACTAATGAACACTTAAAATGTAAGATGACTGAATTGTTGTACGCAACGGCTTATGTTGTTGACATACGGAAGGGGTAAAAACAGATGGAAATAATCCAGGAAAACAGGATGAATAGAAACAAAGGATGCTCTCAGCAAATTCTTCGTAAGCAATGAAGTACTTGTAAATGATCAAACTGCCCAAGATCGCACGGAAAATACTACTAAACTTAGAAGTGTGCTTGGGTTATCCATTTTGGCAAGTGAAGATCAAATTACAAGAGAACGACACAACCAGTTTAGATAAACGTGCACCATAACAAAGTAACACACCGAAGAAAAAGGTGTGGATAATACTCTAGAGGGCAAGTATAGAAGGGTAGTGTTATCACCTTATAAAGAACGGTTACCATAGGGAGTGACAAGTTAAAGTTTGACGGAAAAATACTCAAGAACAGTTCCATGAATAATAGAAAGCAGATCGCAGTTGGCACAAAACTGCGACAATGATAGTCCATAGGGAGTAGGAGCCAAGACCACCGTAGTTAGAAACATTAAGAATAAAACAGCCAGAAACAGACCAGCTGATCATACTGCAAACGCAAGCAGAGGCAAACAATAGAATGTAAACGTCCAACTACGGCATTAACAACATGGCTGAAATGAAACGTTATAAAAAAGGACAAATGGCTCGAGGAAAAGGAAAACGATCATCAGCTGAAAAAGTTTGGATAGTAGAGGTTTGGACACTGACCCGGGTAATCCGTGATACACCAGTGCAGTAAATGTGAATGATGAGGATAAGAGGATGTTCAACACGGATGTCAGCAAGTGTTCAAAAAAAGAATTCTCTGGAGCTGTCCGGAATTAGTATTGCAATCGACGAGGCACACATTGCCTTACAGTTTTACGTTGTAGGTTATGTGTCGGGGAATTTTCCAATTCACCGAAAAACGTTTGTGTTACAGAAGGCTTAAAACATTACTATCTTAGGTAACTTTTAAAGTTTTCTCCACTTGAATTACGTGTCCCGTTTCTTTCAAATGCCATATGATAGAAGACTGAGCGGCGCCGGCTTTGTTGTTCGCTAGCCATTTTGGAATGTGCTCCGAGACACGTGTCCCAAGCGTTCTCACCGTTCGGCCAATGTACTTGACTCCACAAGTACAAGTGAATTCATAAATAATGTTGGATGTGGCAAGTGAGTTGCTTGGGTCCTTCCTCGGTGTGCAGGGCAGCCGTGTCATCTGATTGATCAATCTTAATTCTGCCGCGTTGTACGTAGCTCTGAGGGCATACTTCAGTCTACGTTGGATGAGGGTGGTTACATCCTCACCCTTGTATAGCAGTGTTATATACATGGGTTTGCGGGACACTGTTTCTGATATTGACCATTCCAACCTTTCTCTAGCGTATTTCGAGATAAATCGCGCGGGATATCCATTGTGCACCAGTGTTTGGTGGACAAAAGCTGATTCCTCCTCGATCGTCTCGGGTGGGCAAATTCTGCGAACCCTACTGAAGAGGGTTCGAACGAGGCCACGTTTGAGCGATGTTGGTGCAAAACTTTTGAAATGAACATACCGCCCTGCCCAAGTAGGCTTCCTGTACACTCTTCTCGTGATGGATCCATCAACGTTCACAGACATTTCCACATCTAAGAGGGAAAGTTTGTTGTTCTCCTGGACTTCTGTGGTGAACGAAATGTTCGGGTGTAGACCATTCAGTTTTGTGCAGAGTTGGTTAGCGTGTTCTCGTGAGTCACACACACAGAATATGTCGTCGACATATCGCCTATACAACGTTGTAGAGCGAATAGCTGTTGCTGCTTGTCTTTCTAAATAGGCCATAAAAATATCAGCGAGTACTGGCCCCAATGGACTTCCCATCGCTACGCCATCAACTTGTCGGCAAAATGTACCATTGAATAAAAACTGAATATTCATAGTACACAGGTACAAGAGCTTACGAATTTCAAACAAAGGAAGTGTGAGGGATATGTTGTGCTCTGCTGCAAAGTCATGAATAATCGACATCACTTCAGTTAGCGGAACATTTGTAAAGAGTGATTTTACATCAAAACATACCAATATCTTGTCCAGATGACACGGCTGCCCTGCACACCGAGGAAGGACCCAAGCAACTCACTCGCCACATCCAACATTATTTATGAATTCACTTGTACTTGTGGAGTCAAGTACATTGGCCGAACGGTGAGAACGCTTGGGACACGTGTCTCGGAGCACATTCCAAAATGGCTAGCGAACAACAAAGCCGGCGCCGCTCAGTCTTTTATCATATGGCATTTGGAAGAAACGGGACACGTAATTCAAGTGGAGAATGCTTTTCGTGCGTTGTATCGCCCAATCAATAAACAAACTTTTAAAGTTGTTACACACATGTGGCTCACTGACTTTCCCGACCTGCAGTTAATATTTTTGGCATCCTGTCTACAGGCTTCCCTTCTGATTAAGGTCTCGCTGTATTATCTGTGTTATGGAAAATCTATTTACGCCAAAGATGGCTTATTTCTCGAGATTTTCATGAACATGATGACCAACTGAGTGTAAGTATATGCTTTGTTGCCACATGTCACAAATCCCTATTTTCCAAAGTGTTTTTCGTCCTGAGACACGTTTTCGTTCGGAACAAGGTGACTTGTTAAAGTCGTCCTTTGAGTTGACTTGGGAAGGACCGGCGAGTTGAAGTGCACTATAATTCGAAATTTAAGGCTTACTGCTGTATTTGTTTAAAGACGGAAAATTCGAGTTCCGCTGAACGCTTTTTATTCCGTGGTTGATCCAGCGTATATTCTCGGTGTTCACAGCTGGCGGTGGCACAACTCACGCCGTTGTTTATCTTTCAGCAGATGCATACTCTCCTCCGGCAGCACAGCTAAACTGACTGAAACACTGAAGCAGGAGCTGAGAGCAAAACCGAACAGCTCCTCCAAACCCGTGGCAGAATCTTTAATCAACTATACCAATAGGTTTCAGTTCAAATTCGATTGCTGGTTCAAAAAGTATGAAGATCTCAGCATTCGTGAAACTATTAAGGCGTCGTCCGAAATCATCCCTCTATAACGTAAGTTACCAGTGCTTACAACTCATTAAGTTAGCAAGCGATGACTGGGCGGCTTATGTTGGAACAGTTAATCGAGAATGCGGACGGCTCAAGCTCCGCACAATGACTGAAGGCCAATTCAAATGCCTGGTCTTTGTTTGAAAACTTGTCGCCACGAGATGCAGATTTCAGAACATGGATTTTGACGACGATAAAACAAGATTTCGAAATCACTCCGTAGGACATCACTACCCAATACCACCACCTGGTGAACCTGAAGGGCGAAAACACTGTCATCGAACAGAAGAGCCATCCGAACGTCCAAGAAATGGTCGAGCGAAACCGCTTGCATCATTTTCGCTAGTTTTAATCCAAACGGCATCAGCGTGCTCATTGATTCCGGAAGGGGGTGGCATAAAGAGGAACACTACCGTTTAAAGCGGTCAAAATTTTCGCAAATTACACAAGTTCCGCTCCCCAAGAGTAAAATTCATTCTCGCCGAAAGGAATGACAACCACATAATCCACAGGAAGTAGGCCCCCGTCCCCGTCAGTAGCAAGCCAGTCAGAATTCAGCTGGATACAACATCCGACACTACGTTATTCTCCGACCACACGTGGCACCTGACAGGCAAGCTTACAATACGTTCGACAACCCAGATTGTTTGGAGAGCGACAAGAGGCCGATTGTCCATCATTGGCGAAATTCTTAACGAATCGTTAGTCACAGGTACGTGCCATGTGACTCGAAAGTCTAGTAGTGACCTTCTAGGAGTGGAGTGGGTCGAAGAGCTACATCTATTCCATACGTTAATAATCCGAATCTATGACTGAACTCAGTCTCGCCAAAAAGCCTGCAACATCCACAGCGGCCTGCTATTGGCTCACAAACGCTTCCGAACGGAGACACTTAGGTTTTCACGGAACAGCTCAGCTGTTGTATCAAAACAAAAACAATTTAACCTCTTTTGCAAGGAACAAAGCTGGCACTTCGGTCTACGATTTCAGTCCTACGTGTTACGCTGGCAACCGTCAAGCAGGAACTGAAACGTCGTCGGAAGACTGAGAGGAGTGAATCAGCAAATTATTCAGCATGGACAGCCCCCGTCATGGTCAGAAAGACAGACGGGAAAATATGGCTGCGTGCAAATTACAGATCCGGATGATGATTTCGATGCGCATCAGTACCCGCTTGCTGATACTGGGAGGTCACTTCAGGAAAGCTGGATGGTGGCAATTGTGTCGTGAAACTACACCTAGTCGACGTCTGTTCACAACTGCCGGTTGCTGACGAGTCCAAAGAAGGGTTGATAATTATCACTCACAAAAGATTTTTCGGATTCAACCACCCGCTATTTTGTGATTGATATGATGCTCACGGACATTCCCAGTTTGACCACCCACCTGGACGACGTTATAGACATGGATCACAACCCAGAGGATCTGGAGAAGAAGGTGGACTTAACTGTTGCCCGTTTAAGTGAAGACGGCTTTCAGGTCCGCGTTGACAAACGTACCTTCAGGATGTCCAGCATTAAATACCTTGAATTCAATGTACAGAAAGACGGCGGATGACCTGGCCCGGTTAACCCCCAAGACATTTAGATGCCGCCTCCAAAAGGAGTGCAAAACTCTACGGTCATTCCCGGGACAGATCAGTCACTACAATGCCTTCCTCCCTGAGTTTCATGGAATCTAAACACCAATGAACCATCTGCTCACAGAAGACGCCACGTGGGAGTGGTCAAGAGAATGTTAACAATTAATTGATTACGCTAAAGCCTTGCTGACGCACAACAACCCGGTAGTCCTACCTGTTGTGGCTGCAGTTATATTCAGTTGTGGAATAGATGCCGTGATACCTCATGGGCTCCCAAGTGGGAAAGCAATGATGCACGCAACGGGTGGCGTACATCTCTTGAGATGAAACACAGCCAGATCGAAAAGGAGATCCTTGTAATAATGTTTGCAGTGAAGCAGATTCAAAAAATACTGTAGGGCGACGTTTATATCTGACGGCGGATCACAAACCGTTGCTCGCAGTGTTCGGCTCAAACAAAGGGATCCTGGCTAACATAATTAATCGTTTACAACGATGGGAAACAATGCTTCCTACCTACGACTTCTCGATACACCATTCCAAAATCAGCATAAGTCAGGTGGACGCTTTGTCCAGACTCATCGGATCACAGACACTGAATGAAGACGATACAATAATTGCAGAGATCAACATCGAGCCTCACGTACATCTCACCCTCACTGACGCTGTCCGAAGACTTCCAGTGATGGCAAATGTGGTCAAGGAGTGACTAAACTAGACCCAATTTTGCCGCAAGTTATGACGTTCATCAGCACTACCTGGCCACGTGCAGATATCAATGGCGACATATGTTGATACATCCACCGTTGAGAGGCTTTGACTATCTTGGACAGATTCGTCATATTTGCCGAGAGAATGACAAACCCGAAAGCTCTCCAACGAGAGATGCTCAAACGATTCTACAATAGGCATCCAAGGATCAACCCAATGAAGTCCTTGGCGCGAAGTTTTGCCTACTGGCCATGAATGAACGAATAGACTGAACAACACTGCCAAAATTGCACGTTTTGACTGGATGAGAAAACCTCCGCGAAATGTGAGGTACACTCCTGGCCAGCGAGCCAAATACCCCGGCAAAGGCTTCATTCGAATTTTGCTGGACCACATATGTGGTCATCGTCTGTGTTTACACCAAGTGGCCAGAAATTCATAATTTATGAGGACCGAATATGGAAAGCAACACAAAAAAACTATCGGAACTGTCCTTGATGACCGAGGACGATCGGAACCTCCCAGCGTTGGGAATTACACACCAAAATATTATAATGCTCCTGCATAAATGCGATGCACACATGATTCGAAACTGCAAATCACATTGGATGATGCGTATTCGAGTCAGCGTATCAGAAGTGGAATTTCTTTCAAAGTTATGAGTAGCTGCGTCACACGTATACTAGGTACTTATTTGAAAATCGATCACTAAGAGGTCCTTGAAGAGATGTTACGCAACTGTCTGAGATATCAAATTCTGAGAGACCCATCCGTTAGAGAAATGTGTGACGATGGCTGTATGAAACCTCTGTTATTAAGCACGATGTGGGTAGTGCGACATCTGAGTGAAAGGGCGATTCCAGGTACCGAGAGAAGCATAGATGTATGGAATTACTTCATGAAAACCGTATTTGCCTTTCTTACATTTAAGTGTGGCATCTAGCTAGACATCAAAAACAAAGATTGTAACGTCCCTAAACATAAACATGTCGGGTTTAAGAAAGGAGTTGGCCGGAGGATATAAGGTTGTGGGATCGTAGGAGTTCTTTGATTCTCGAGTTACGAAGTATTAGTGCACCTACAGTATTGTATCGTCTGTACCCGTCAAACTGAGTATAGGGACATGAGTATGCGGGACAAACTTTCATAACTGATACTGTACCACACCAATATTTTAATAGCTTCGCAGACGTTAGACAGCGTGGATGTTTATGGGCAACAAGCTAGCTTCAAGCTACACCGTTGATGTATAGAGAGGGAAAGATCCTGGGGATGGGTTCCGTAACCAGTTATACGACGTAGCCGTCGTTAGAGAGTGTCACAAGTAAGCACCATTGTGTTTATTGTAGACGGCCTTGTGCTATGCCCAGTTCACTTCTTGTTTGGTCATAACAACTGTATCGGTCGCCGACATTGGTACGAGGGCAAGGCGATAAAGTGGATCACGTGCAGCCCATTGTAAAATCGCATTTCTTGATGGCAAGTGTTTTTTTTGATATGAGATCTTCTTTTCAGAGGTGTACGACATTGATGATGGAGTATCCCGAGGAAGCCGAAGTTAATGTTGGAGCAAAAATCGCCAGAAGTGTCCTTGGGCACCGAAAGTCATTTCTTCATGTTAATACTGACTGCTCAATCCAAAGACTTAGGCGTTCGTTATGGACAGCACTGAGACGGACGGTGGGCTCATCTTAGTCGTAGATGAGCCAGCAAGATTTCTATTCCCTGCTGGAGTTTTAGGGAGGTTACTTTCACTGCGTTGTATTTTTAGCAGATTAGCAGCTGCATTTGTTGATATTGGATCGTCCCTTCTTACTACGTGCTCAATCGTTTGACCCAAGACCGAGAAGGAGAAAAGACGTGGTAACACTGTTTATTGGAAAACCGAGTGAGAGTTAGGCCACAGGGATTCTAAATACATCATTATCATCATAGCAAGCAGTAAACCAGTGCTTCACACTGATGCTTAAGTGTCACACAACCATGAGGAAAAAAAGCAAACTTTGTATAGGGAGAGAAAAGAAAAAAAGGAGGAGACGAGAAGAGAACTAACTACTAAAAAAATAACTACGTCTATATTCAAACATTCAACCTTAAGGTGCCTACCTCTTACAGACAAACAGCCGAACTGTAGGTGAAAGCAAGGCGTCATCAGCAAGACAACGAAACGGCTACCATATATGGTCAACAGGACGGAGAGCAAATTAAACGAGACGATCATATGTGGCAGTCAGACGCAGAGCTAAGCAGATGAAACGGTTGTATATGGCAATCGGGGGCGATAGAATAAATCATGTTACAGGGGGTATGTAATGCTCGGAATTACGGACTTCGAATAGCCCTCGAAATTGTACTCGAATTGAAACTTCTTACGCAAGTAATAAGGAGAAGACTTCGTAGTGGTTGCAGTAAGCAGTTCATATTCATGAGACAAGAAGCCGAATTTATGGATGTACAACAGTGTTATAGAAATCATAATCATTCATTGGCTGATCATATTGACACATACAAAGTCACAAACTGTGCGTTAATTGGTGCAATACAAAACAACGAAATTAGCGAATAACGAAATAAGTAACATTGAGACTGTCCGTTCAATCCTGATGTAGTATCTTTAACGCGGCGTTCGGATTGACCCCATGTTAGATCTTCTATTGTATCGGGGTTTGGATAAGCGGTGAATCGAGTAGATTTTCACCACAGCGTATCAGAAACCAAGCGCGAAAAAACAGTCCAGATAGCACATAGGCGTTTGACCATACGATTACAAGCAGACTGGCTGAGTGGAACCATACTACCACGCACTACCACACCATCCGAAACTGGGTCGAACGACCCGTATGGCATGATGCCTCCGAGTTGCTTCGTCAGAAGATGCGCCCCCTAACAGTTGGTAAGATTTACCTTCGGTTAAATATCTATATCTGGGACCTTAAATGTTGTTGTAGGATAAGCAGACACTATGGCGGCTTTGATTACCCCTAAGGGTCGGTCGACAAGAGCGGTGGTATCTTATGTTCAATGCTTTCATGCGGGTCCGTTAGGTCTTCGGATGGTTCAGGGTCAAATCGATTTCGAGCAAATAATCTAACGCATGTCCCCGTTCGATTGCCAACATGTTTCTTGGGGGAGCCTATAGTATGATATCTACATACGCTAGACAGTCCACCTGGCCATCGGGCGTGTTCAGAGCAAGATTAAAATCAAAAGAGGATGAAACAGGTTCATCTAGTCATTGTAAACAAGAAGGAGGATACAGGATCTCCTGAGAAACTCCTTTTTAGAAAATGCAGTTTTCAAAATACAATTTTCCAGATTTGTAAACTGAACGTACGTAGTTGCTTAAAATGATGAGTGGACCGCGGGCAGCGGCTACTCCTACTAGAGGATCAGCATGTTATGTGGTCGAAGGATTCAGACATATTAATGTATGTGGGCAAGAAGTCGCGGTCACCAAAGTGAACTGTGGGGGAGGGTTGTTACATCAAATGTTCCAGCTCGCTGTTCGAAACCAACCTGCTGCCGGTCAGAAGGGAATAATGGGGTGCAGCTACTGAACAGGATTTCGTGAAAACAGCCTGTGACCACCGAACAAGTAGAAATTGGACGAAAGTCAGGTGGTTACAGCTGAAACGAATGTAATACGAGCAGTAATCTCAGCAAACTGGAGGATGCGTTTCCGATCGCTACGAAAAAACACAGGGAATGCACCAGAAACGCTGACTTCGTGTTCGGTTCGGATGGCATGCTTCGCTATCGTTGATGCTGGGCTCCGTTTGTCAGCCACAATTCAGACGCCTAACGTTTCTATTTGTATTTCTAGCCATTTGCGAACACGCTCTTTGACACGAGTGGCCAGCTATCTGCTTGTCTTCCTTACATAGTTGAAATTGCACATTTTTGTATAGACCGTGGGAAGTGACGGACGAAGACTGTCTGTTCATAGCCGAGGAGACTGATAGGAACCTGGATCACCGTACCAGAAGTAAATTTGCAGCTTTATAAATTCCGAAAACGACGGTTATTATATGCCCCTTTGATAGTGTTGCTCAGCAGTCATCTAGGTACGGCACCGTTACCTATATTTTTGGTAGGTAGTGGTGCTGTTGTATTTAGTAACAAGTGGTGGAGAGCGCCGGTTGATCTGCAGTGTATTTGTCGATGGGATTAATTCTAGATTATCTTCTACACATAGCCTTCACGTCCTGCGAAAAACTGTACATATTAAGCTTCTCTAGTCTTGCACGAGAAAGAGAATTCTGAAATGCGTACAGTGTTCTGTTCAGGTTGATTGCCTCATGAACTGAAGTCACCATTAGTTCCTTGCACACGAAATGTAAGATACAGCCTTCAGATACTTACCCTTCGACAATTGGACCACATTTAGTACCAATAACAGCGGAGTACAGTATGCAAACAGGACGCGAACTCAACATTTTTGAAGCATTCTCTGTGATTTTTTAGAGTAACCGAAAAAACATCCACCAGGTTGCTGAGACTTTCGCTATCGAACACCACAATCTACTCTGTGTTCAAAAACAATTTGTGCTGGCACTGTGGCTACTTTGGTAGTGATTGCTCGCATGGTTTCAATTTTCACGTGTCTGCCAAATTCCTTAAATCATAACTTTCGCGTTGTGGAACTTCATCTCAATGTTTAAAATTAATCACACGTCCACGTGTGACCACAATGTAGGGAATGTTATCTCGGATAAACACTACACAAATTACATATTCTTATTGGTATATCCTTACTTAACCTGGCAGTTTCGAAGAGATTTCGATTCACATTGATGGTAGATATTCTAGTTCAGATCCGCACATACTGAAGATTACCGTTCCGTGCAACTGCTATAACTGAGCGAGCAATAAGTCAATAGAAACGTCGAGCGTGGTCAACCACGCAGGAAGTGTGTACGCCAATTCACTTACGGAAACCACCGACCGCGGACTGCATTCGGCCGGAAGTGCCAGCGGGCCCACGGTACGACCTGGTCGCATCGGGGACACGCGAGCGCCCACGTCCAAGGCTTCCGGTCGCCGGAGGAAGCGGAAACAAGTCCAGTGGAGGTGAGGCTGGACCCATGACCGGCCGAGAGGTGGCCGAAATCGTGGTCGTAGCCAGGTCAACAGATGTGGTCACTGTGGAAACAGCGGAGGCGTAGTGAAGAACTGCACGAAATTCCCGGGAGTCGACTGTTAAACGATGATCCGGTGGAGTAGCATTGAGTAGCGAGGCAATACGCTGTTCAACCAAAGTCAACTGGCGCTCCTATTGGAAAAAATACAAAACTGTGGTCGAATGAAATCAACCGTTGTGCGATATACAACTAAGAGGATGAAAATTTCAATTATCAAATGCCAAAATCCCGAACAATCTTGAACTAGCTGGGTCAGCAGCCAGAGATCACAATAAAAAATACTTGGGCAAACGTGCAAATGGCAGTCACAGTGGGTAATTTTTGGAATATTTCTTCATTATCCGTCTTTGCTTATTTCAATAAACTGAGAGAAAAACACAAACGATGTCTCATTATCATTGTCCTCAAAGACGACAATAAGCCGGTGATTCGAGCCATTCAGCCATACAGAAAAACAAGATCTAAATGGGAAGAAAGGACCTAAATAAGAGAAAAGCAACTGTCTATAGTTAAAATAAAGGTGCGCGCACTGTGCCAACGAACAACTGAGCTGTATGTGAAAATAATGGGTCGGCAGCAAGACAACTTCCGTAAGATCTTTATTCCTCGTGTCATAAGTGAAACTTACTTCACAAGCAACTCGGCCGAACAACGGCAACACTCACGTCCGTGAGTGTCATCTCAGTTAGTATCCAGCCATTGAATGTGTGATTCCAGAGGGTCTCCAGCTCGGAAGACTCATTCGATCCACCTTGGCCAATCGACTGGCGAATGACTTCATTTCTCCACGCCGTAACATCACCAACTGCCCAACCCTTACCTTAAGCCAACAGGTCACGGCAACGGAAAATGTGCTCGACACGACAAGCGACCAGGTGGCATCTTTAGTACATAGCTTAACCTACCTAATTCTGTGCATATTGAAAGCTTGAGAACTCGCTTGACATTCCCTACCAAATATCCGCTTCCTGATCTAGCTGCTCACATGCTGGTGCCGCTGGATGACAGCGATTGAACGCAAACATCGGTTATCAAATATTTCAAGAGGGTTAACTTGTACGCTGAGTAGCCAGGTCTCACAACCCCAAAGCAGTAGTCCTCACAGTAGCCTTGCACACGCGACCATCAAACCTCAACGGGATGCCTCAGGGTCACCACAGATGTCATTGGTTGATGAATATCGCTTCATCTTTGGTGATTTGTAGTGCTATTTCATTCCCTGTACCTCTTCCGCTGCTGATGCAATTTTCGAAGTACACAAAACGGTCAACAACCTACATTATCTCACAGTAACCCTACGTAATCGTAGCAGTTTTGCAGAATGAATTTGAACTATAGAACAGTAAACTGCATTTCACAGTAGTTGACAGAGCGCAAGGTAACGTCAGGTATCATGTATTGCTTGAAAATGGTGAACAACACTAGCCTGTTTTTGGCACAGTCAAGATCAGTCGGCCTTCTAACAGGTAGGAGGTTGTGCCAGCATCTTATATTGTAGACTGTTCACCGTCCTATTGGTCATGATCAAAAATGGTGGATGGGTTAAAAAGAACGTCGGTTCTGAGACTGTCAACCACAGTTCTCCGTACACCCTAACCTCAACTGAAGCACGGGAAAAAGCATCGACAGTACGTTCGCACGAATGGTTAGCGTATTCGAGAAGTGTACACGGATTCACTGAGTACGACGCATTTTTTTGGCTGAGAAAGGCGGCAAGTAGCTCGAAGATCCCCGTAAAACACGGAGCGTAGCAAACATGTTCTCATTAAAATGAAAACGGTCATACGTAAGGCTTGATATTGAGCTTGGTTGTGAAAATCAATCGAGTGTTAGCTGCCTACGCATCGGTCGGTTGGGTCAATCAATGACCAAAGCAATTAGAGCGATTGAATGAACCATTTTTGCCAGCATAACGATGGGTTACGTAAACGAAGTGATGGCATCTGAAGCGGTCTACGTTCGGCAGAGCAGGAAAAGCTGTTCTAGGGTTTAGCCGGGAATGGAACGGATCCTTCAAATCCGAAACAATACTTCTATGCTACGAACTTGATGAGGGAAGTCAGCAACACAAGTTTGAACAATCCGTTGCATCTTCACAAGCTCAAAGTGCAGTTGACTGTGACTATACAACAAAAGTAATTTGTTCGTTAACAGATAAAAAAATCACACGTACAGAACAAAATCAGAAACATACAAACTACGCTGATTTGGGTTCGCTACCGTGGCAAATTGCCAACGGATTTCCGTCGCTTACGAAGTGTGGAGTGCATCTTCCACATAAAGACCTCCGCGAAGACTAGTAACTGAACTGTTGATAGTTGAGCAAACGATTCGAAATGTCTCCATATCGGTCACTCCGTAATGGTCACACAGGTTGTTAAAGACAGGGTAAACCAAGCCAACAGTAACCTGAAGTCAAATTTGACGTATCTTACGCCATTCATGAGATGCGGACATCCGTTGGAAGTGTTGGTTCTTTCGGATACAGCAGAGGTGGTACGCAAGTCGACGAAACTGGTTGTCGGTTTTGTGTCGATTTCGTAATCGGCGTGACACTGACTTGTTAGGCATTGATACGATTTCCGTCACTCGCGGATGTAACTGTCTTTTTGCTCATCAGAAGCGGGTGCTCGAACACCCGCATCTAAATTAGTATAGACAACTTGATTTGATTTACAGTGATAATGCATCTTTCAGCGAGAGCGTTGGGATTTCAGTTGTGGTGTACATGAAGAGAGGCATTTCCGAGCAATAAGTATGGCATAGTGCATGAATTAGCCATTCAATAAGCGTGTTCTTTGAAAAACAGCTACAGGAAAACTTTTACCTTAAGTACACTGAATGGCACCTCATTTATAACATGACGCTTGAAATATTTCTTGTCAAAACTGTCAGGATGAATCGTATCTTTGAAGCCGTTCAGCAGAAGAACACACTGTGACTCTACCTGGAGCACACAGTTCACATACTTTATGAAACAATATTCACACAATCACGCCTTATCAAACTCGAACAAAACCGTTGACGTGTATACAAGGGCCGACCTCAACTTCATTCTGCTGCGAAAATGTTTTTTTTTTACATTAAGGAACGCGATGCATTCATTTTGTTCGGGTTCAAAACAGAGCCATATGTTTGAGTGAATCCAACTAAAATCTGACGCAAACTGTAAATCCTCTCCTTCGACTTCTCTTTTCATTAAAATACCATCCATACTATAGCAATATAGTGCTACACCTGTAATACGAGACTGACTGCTGCATCAGATATAGTATGAAGATGTCGGCCGAAACAGGTCCCAATGGTGTGCCAACGGTGATGTCATCAAATTGTCCATATCCTTGTCCAAGAGAGTATATATATATATATAACTTGAAAAAGCAGGTGACAAACGTGCCACAATATAAGAAAAAAGTAATGCGCAAGGTGAAGTGAAAAAATGTAGAGGAGTAACAAAGAAAGTTTCAACGATGCACACAGATACTCGCAACACGAACACCATTGCCTTATATTGTTGGCCAAATCAGACAACATCTTTAACCCAAAGGTGTTCATCGTCCTTCGGACCTCAGCCAGGAAGCCGCGAACGTCCAACTGAAGTAAGCTTCACAGTGCATGCTTTCATATTCCGAACCTAAGTCATGCGTTGATCACCAAGCTGCCGTTTCCAGTTCAAATCACCACTCGTAAACAAGGCACGATGTGGTATGCGGTGAGTTTGCATTCGTAAGATGTGGTCAAATTGATAAAGGCTGTGGGAAGACTTCAAAGTGTTCAAGGGCCGACAGAGTTCATCCGTTCCGAAGACACGTCAGCGGAGTAACAACGGCCATTCTAACTCATTAGATGAAGTTCACAGATGGATTTACTTTCCGAAAATTAAACTGCTGATGACAATGACAGTTGTTCGTAGAGGCACGCTGGTAAACAAGGACGTCAATTTTGGTCATGTATCGTGTGTTGATGTTCTGATCGAACAGTAAACGAGATAAGTAAAAATTGCCCCTTATTATATAGATTGAGACAACGTCCTGGTAGATTTCAACAACCTCAATAACCATTCAATTCATCATAATCACAAACAGCAATACATCAGTGGTTCACAATGATAGTTAACTGCCACACAACCACAAGGGAAAAAAAATGAAGAAAAAAACCTACGTGAGAAGAGGGTAAAAAAAAGAAGGGGAGGGGAGTGGATCTAACTACTAAAAATGGCTACGTCTATATTAAAACATACAATATAAAGGCGCCTACACCTTGCAGACCAACAACAGAGCTGTAAGTGAAAGTAAGGCGTCATCAACAAGACAGATTCCTTACAGCTTTCATTGCCCCGTGTCGTTAAGTGCACTCACTTCACAGACGACTCGGACAAATAACAACATTCACGCCACTGAGCTCGGTTAGCCACCATCTCACCTAACGTCTCAAGCCACTGTCTCTGCGAATTACGAGGGCCCCAGTCCGGGAGACGAACCCGATCTACAGTCGTCAACCCCTTCGTGAATGATTTCATTTGTCTACGCCAGGTCATCATCTGTCCACCTCGCACCTTACGCCAATCGGTCGAAGTGTGGGTAAACAGTGCTCGGTGTGGCAAACGATTAGCTGGCATCCTTAGTACATGACCTAACCATCTGTTGTATGACAGGCAGTTTCGGTGTTAGTATACTACTCATGAGTAGTATGTTACCCACAGGCAGCATTTTGGAACAAAAGAG
>LUCH01002731.1:27287-47207 GCA_013368495.1 Paragonimus heterotremus | reverse complement strand
AGTTATCTAGAGGTGAGCTCAAATGGATAACCGTGCTAGAATCGTAGACTCGCGTGTCTGACACACAGCACACATCAACACTCATAATTGAGAGAGTACTAGCCAGAGGAGCTTGCTGACCGATTTGTCGAAGAGTACGGACATTAAAAGCGCCAATTTTCACCAGTTGTCTTGGCCTCAGAAAACAATTATCGCCCAACCGCATATGGAAGGCAGAAGAAATAGGTAGTGAAACAGTAGGATGAAGTCGAGATCGGTTAGTAATGTCAGAAATCGTTAGGGATGCATAAACAAAACGTAAGATTGGATTCTGTTAAACAAATTCCAGACACAAATTTATAGCAAAGTAGTGAGGAACGACAGAATCAACAATCTGTTTACGGGAAGTTCGAAAATAACGCGGTAAACGCTTTGAAGGTTTACGGAAAAGTACGAAATCCCTCTATGACAAACTCGGAAAAACAAGAGGTGAGCAGTGCATCATTCAGTCAGATTGTTAAAAGGAAGGAAACGTTAAAGTGGAATGGAGAGAGGCTTACAAGGCTCACCACATGAGCTTATCATGTTGAACAGTAAAGTCAACACATAGATCCTGAATTGGACTCTGAGTGCACACGGATGGTCAGAACACAGGTTAACCGTCGTTAAGACAATCAGCAACTGCGTCTGAAGTCAATATCTCGGCGTCCAGAGGAACAGACAAACGTTGGATTCTCCTGGCCTACTACCAATTATGTTGACGAATCTGGACAGCGCTTACAAAAATGAACTTAGAGATCAGTACACTGACTGATCTACCAAAATATGATACTATTCACAGTGATATTATATTACATTTTATCTGATACCCAAACATGGAAAATGTGCCTTGTTCGCAAAATCGTCATTTTTAGTGCCATTTCAGGGATCAATACTGATAATCAACTGCCAAAAACCCGTGAGAAAATCTCTAATCTAGTGAATTGGAAGAAGCATGGACCTCTATTAGTAAAAATCTCACGTTTCAACACAAGAAGTCAACAAAGACACCTATATCCTATAAACAAAAAACCGGATTGCAAGAGAGAATGGGAAACACGGGGTATCAGCGAGACATGGACTGTTATCAATAAAAAGAGATGATAGATGTACCGCCTCTTACGTTAACCACAACCGGTTCGGCCGGTGGCTTCGGCTGGAATTGTAGAGACTTCTCGTGCATCAGGTCGTCGAAGCCGTGCTCGTCGGCGACTCCGGCGGTTTTCAACGGATCAAATGTTTGCAAAAACGTCTGCAGTAAACAAGGGTTGTAAATAAAATGAGAGATCAGTATATAAAATCCATGTATAAAAAAATACCTTATAAGTGTGCCTTAACTCTTGATTCGATTGTTAGTTGAAGACGTCGCTGGGAATCAGAATAAATCATACGACAGAACTGATTAAAAATGCCATAAGAATTACAACCTCTCAGCCTTCAAAATCTTCCACAATCTTCTTAGCTACCGTGAAAATAACAAGTATTTACACCAACTTGCATATCAGTATGGTCAGTAATAGTCAAACAGACCAGTTTTACAATGTAGCGCCTAACCCTATTGAAGATTAAAACCGACAAAAAAACGACCTGATAAGTATTTCGGTGATAACCCAGTTTACGAGTGCAATCAGCACGGGAGGATTAATAGTAGGGCAACAATTTGGACTTTGATGATCAATCGGGTTAAAATATGAAAGATCCCATCCAAGAGATCGTCGACAGCTGACAACGAAGAAAGTCGAACAACAACAAACAGCTCTGCTTTAGACTGAAAGGAGGAGACTTTCCAGAATCATACAGTTTCATGGGGATTTTTACACTTTACATAATTTCGCAACACACGACCGCGTTGCTCATTTCCATAGAATGAACTAGTAACCAATCGTAAAAATAAACGGGAAAATGAAATGCAACGCACACGGATATGTTCGTTCGACACGAAATTGTACGGAGTATGCTGGAAAGATAAGTAGTACTCCACTAAGTCAGCTAGCTGATGACATTTCCAAAAGTTGACCAGCGATACCGTGCCCTGTTCGTCAGTCCACGTGCCGTCGCTGCTGGGCGCGGTCATGGTGCTGTTTGGAACGGTGATCCAATCCGAGTGTTTAAGTTCCAAATGAATCAAATGCGTTTTGCCACCGACGGCGATGAACGGCAAGCCAGGCGGATTGACCTCGCGCAGCTTCCGTTCGTAATCTGCGACATAGGTGTCTCCATCATCTGTTTCAACTGCACGACGAAGTGCCTCGAAGAAGGTTCGATGATGCGACTTTCCTTTGGAAATCAGAGCCTGTAAAACGTATATCAAGGATTGACAGAGCTGGAGTGAACGATAATATAGCAAAAACTCGGTAATCACAGTAGTACACTGATTGACGGCAGCCATCGGGAGTAGGTATTTACTTATCACCCTGTACAAAAGGGCCATGAAGAACAGAAAAGTTTTCAGACTATAAGGTAGGTTGTCGGGTTATGTCAACTCTTTCCACAACAAAAGAAGAAATCAGACCAGACAGTGATGTGATCCTATCGATAGTACGTATTTTAGATAGCACAAATGATTAGTAAGCGGAAAGGTTACCCGTTACTTCATACACATAAACCGCTCATAATTTTAACGGCTCGTCGTATCATCCGACCACAACC
Organism: Paragonimus heterotremus; assembly: GCA_013368495.1. NCBI lineage: Eukaryota > Metazoa > Platyhelminthes > Trematoda > Plagiorchiida > Troglotrematidae > Paragonimus > Paragonimus heterotremus. The sequence goes on along the minus strand of LUCH01002731.1, from coordinate 44,540 downwards.
CTATCAGAGCAACAATAGTCTTTTTTTCTATTAACGAGGTTATCCCGATTGAAGACAACGGCCTGCACACTAAAACGATTTGTCGTTGTAGTTGGCGTGTTAGTGATGAATGTTTATGTAACCTTCGATGAATATCGTTCAAGATCCCAGTCAGCTTGGGTGAATGCCTACCAAGTGGATTAAACACTTAAGCATCAACGTCAATCACTGTACTGCTGTCCTTGATTACGATGACGGAGTGGACAGAAGTTGTTTGTCTGACCTTCATCGAGGTGACAGGAGAATTTACTCGAGTGAATTAGATGTCAAACACGATAATGATGAAAGATTAAGCATAATGCCGCGTCACATTTGTTTTGGCGTTTATGCCTTACAGTCACATTCCAGAAGCTCATAACATTTTGAAAACAATTGCACTTTTGGAGAAACATGACGATTTTCCAATAAAGAGCATCGTTGTTCGTTCGCCACCAAGGTTTATTTCGATTATGCACCGACTTATGCACAACAGGGGACCCATGTACTTAAAATGTTGTCAGGGCTTGGCGTGGAATGTGACAAAGTTGCAGCACACATCCGGAGTAGGACTGATATATGACAGCTTTGAAGTTCTGTTGAATTTCCTAAGGCAAATGTAATAGCAACCAACACTTTGGGTAGACAGTACGTAAGTGGACACAACTATTCACCTAGGGCGACTTTTTAGTTCACAGAGAGCAACTTGAATTCAGAAACAAGTTAGAATCAAATAAGAGAATCCATTAGCTCACACGTTATCCGATCCAGATTTGATATCCTCAGTCCTTCTGAAACGCTATACTACTGAATAGCAAAACCGCTAACAGCACGTTTTGACCGTTTCCTGTCAACCGGTCATTTATCGAAGGCCGGAAAAGAATTCACAAGTACATTTAGCTCCGAAAGTGACGACAGAGAAGACCCAGCAAGCTATCAACTAATAAATTAGTTTTCAGTGGTTCTATAGTGGTAGTGGGCTTATCGAATTTCTTCATAACAGCAGAAATCGGCCACATCATTCAGGCTTTCGTAAGGGGTAGTCATGCGTTGTAAACTCGCTGACTATTTGCGACTTTTCAGAGAAGGCTGTCGACGCAGGATCGTCTGCTGATGTTGCCTGTCCTGATTTTCCAAACATTTTGATAGAGATGATCAATCCATTCTGGTGCGGATACGCCACAGCTACGAACTCGATGAGCACGTACTCAGGTGACTAGAGGATTATCTAATCGGAGGCAAGCACGAAGGTAAGTCGAATGGACAGCCGGAAGATTGGTTCCCTGCAAACAGCGACGATTCGCTGGGACTTAACTTCGGCCTGATGTTGTTAGTCTTATCTATTCTTGAATTACGGATTCCATCGTATGTGGAAGGTCGGAAAATCTGGCGAGTTGTGGCGTCTCGAAGATGCAGAAATTTCTTGCAACGATTTGAGTTGTTGTAACTGACAATCTCCATAGAAAATTTATTGTTTAACGTCAACAAATGTAAAGTTTGGCAAAGTTGCTGTCAAAATTGTTGACAACTACCTTAATGCAGATAAGCTACTCGTATCTATAAGCGAACTGCACTACAACTCTAGGGAAGGACAACTTGAGTCTCTTCTTAGATTGTATGGTTATGATTGAGTGACAATAAAGTTACGATATGCTCTAGATCGAGACGTTATCCATTATCTTCAGATCTACAATTCATTCACACAATCAACTGTACCACCTTTATGTTACAAAGAATGATATACATCAAAAGTTTTCAAAGACGGACCACCAGAAGAGCAAGTGGAGTCCGAAAAATCCCCTGTCCAGGGAACCTATCGCAATGAGAGCAATTATAAAAGCATTGAAGATACCTAAGAGAGGGTCAACTTGTGAATCGCTTCACTGACAGACGGTCAGATAGCCTTTAAGGAGTCTGCCATTGTCCCCGGAAGTAACAACAATTTCCGTTTTCTTAACTTCCTCTATTAACGAAAATTCACGATCAGCGATTAGGTTGTTTCAGTCACCTACGAATATCTCTCTTAAACTTGTTATATGAACTGTCATGAGAAATGGCTCGTCTGGCATCTAATAACCCTAGGAATTTCCCTGAAATGCAATGTTTACTTAACCCGAAAATCACTGTCTCGTATTCTGTAGTGCCTGCTTCATGAATGGCTTGTGGAAATTGGATTCAGTAGCTTTTAGAACCTTCGGGGTAAAAACTGCTAAGCTTGTATTCTAGGCTAGTTTGGTATATATGCCTTACTGTCAACCTACCCAGCTTCTCAACAGACAGTCGTTGCTGTCGGTGGGACCGTTGCCCAACAAAAGTAGGAACAAAACAGTAACGTACCAACACATCATCTGAATCCAAGTATGGGTTCCACTAAGAACGACAGTTTTGAACGGAGTCCCGTCATCTGGAACTAACAGCTATGTAGTCTATCTGAGAACAATTCTGATTCGTAGGAGATGGTGCCGAGTGTAACAATAGCGCGTACGATGTCTGAAACTAGTGCTGTTCAAAAATAGCTTGGATCCAGCACATGGTTGAAACGGCGATCCATCGTTAACCGGACGATGTGATGATACCAGTCGAAACCTGTCATCTAAATGAGGCTAGGCCACACTAAGACGGCTAATCTGGGCATTCGCATCTCCGGTGAAGATGACCGTATCAGAGCCATGCTGGACGGTAAGAGATAAGACTTACTGGTAGAGTGTTGGTAAGATTAACTATATCTAATGTAGGATCTGTAGAGTAGTCACTAGAAGTGGAGATCTGGAAGGACTTGGGAGCCAAATTTGATAGCACATTGAAAGAGAGGTCAGCAGTTGCATTTTTTCGCTCACCTATTCTGTTGTATGCAGCAGATAGGATGCTCCGGTTTATGCTGAAATGGTCGGTTTAGTTTGGGACTACTGACGTTGAAAGTATTCATCGCTGTATATGGACTGAGATACTGTCAGACCCAGACCCAGAAAGAGTAACGATTAGGGTTCTCAACCAAAGCTTTTGGCTGAAAAGCCTGTACTACGAGCCAGCGGGTGGTGGTAGTTTATCAGGACTTGTGCTGATTTCCGGAAACAGAAGTCAACCTTTTTACAACCCTCAACCTGGAGGACCAGGAGACTGTGGTTTGTCGGACCTCTACATACTGGCCTGTCTGGTGTGAGTGACTCTGTCCGTATGGTCATCAAACCATTCAGTTTAGCTCAATAGGTCACGAAGATGCGTGAGCCATCCCACCGCGTCAAGGTTCAGTCTTGTTGCAACGGAAGAGCAATTATGGATACCGAGCTGCTGCTTCCTGGCGTTCATACTGTACGATTCTTAAAAGACAAAGAACAGGTATACAATAAATAGATTTACAGTGGGAGACTGTAAGGGGACGAAGGAACTGGACCGTTCCACGAACCTGGCCTCCGACAAACCACAACCGTGAGCAAAGGATGACCCTCTGTAATGGGAAATATCCAGCTATACCCTTTAAATTTGAATGTAACATTTAAACCCAAATACGAGTGGACCATAAAGTAGCCAACCAAAACATTTGCTTAAGACGGAGCGGCATCGATTAAACGGCATGTTACCGAAAAACGCCATACATAAAAAAATTTGACAAAACTGAATAAAGGTAACATATGAATTACAACAAGAAAATCCGTAGACGCCTAGTGTACAAACTACGGATACTAGCCACAACTTTAAACAGTGCACGTGAAAAGTTCCAACATACAACATGACCATGTAGACCACTATCGAATTTCTTTATATCTATTTGGTTTCACTAAGATCACGTTCAGATTACAACAGGCAGCCAGAATAACGGGGCCTTCTTTTTATACATTGGTCGTCGTGTGTAAATCTATGAGTTTTAGGGCATAACGAATCAGACATCTTCACTTAGAAGGAGTCAACGCATTTTCAACCAGCAATCTAGATCCCACAGTGCCTCTTTAATGTCCGTCTAATGGAACAGTGATTAAAACTTTTGCCAGTGCACCAAGAGGCAAAACGAAGTGCTGGTGAACAAGAAGTCTTGATGATTCATTGAAATCAAGAGATCGTATCAAAAATAATCCACGTTTACAAGTGAAAGATAATTCGACAGGCTGGCTGAATTCCTTCGAATCAACCAACAAACCTACACATACAACTTCCATCAGTACCTCATCTATGAATACCTACGGGAGATACGAGGTGCGCACGCTTAATTTGATCTAACACATTTAAAGTTCGCACTACAAACATTAAACTTGCATGCTATCAAGCGACCTAAATTAGCATATTGGGAGAACATGTGCGTGAGTAGTGGACAACATACATGTTAACTCATACAGAGACCTTATTAGTGGACTGTGACAGACTAAAGCCTTTGTGAAGTGAAAGCTATGGATACAAAGATAAGCTGATGTCACAGGTGGTGATGGAAACGAAGGCAAGTGTGTTTTTTATGTCGCCAAACAAAGTGCACCAAAATGTCTGGATTCTTGATATTCCACCCCTACACACTAACAGTGTTACTATGTGTAGGTTCTACTCTTAGTCACTCATGTACTTTGTTTGGGATTAGGCGTCATTCTTTGACATCCGGTATTCGGAGCGTAAACGTAAACACGAGTAGTCGAAAAGAGAACATAATATACTGGGACAACCATATATTGCTTTAGCGCTATTGTGCGATTCATAATCACATCGATTAGAGAGGATGAAATACAACTGGAGCCTACAGAGTTCACACTATTAAATAAAGTTTGTGGGTTTTCAGCAACCAGTTCATTAAAGATGGATAAGGACAGTATGAATTAATGGGACTGCTATATTAACAAATATTTTGCCGTTTACACCAAGTTCACTCCCACTGTGATTCATAATCAGGCAGGGTTAAGAAAACAAGATTAGAACAGGTCAAAAACAAGTGCATTTTATTCCCAAAAACAATTGCCACAGAAAACGCGACAGTAGGAAAAAGGTGGGGCTACAACTCCGAGCTTCTCTCCTACTACCATTCTGTAGTCACGTCGTGGGCATAGAACGTCGAGGTTTGTGAATAAGCGCGACCGTATGGGACCCAGTGCTCCCTAATCACAGTGGATTTATGGCACGTTATTTGGCCTCAAACTGAGTGGCGTTAGCAATCGTGTGATTCGACGGAATGTACAGAAATTAGTTAATTGGATAATAAGCTGAGATATATAACATCGGAGTGTCGGAATCGAAGCTGGAGGTTGAAGTACATGTATGATCAGACAGTCATCTGTTTTACCACTCGGGAAAGAAAGTGAAGAAGCTACAGTTTCCACTCAAACAACTAAATGAATACAAAAAACGAAATTACCTCGTATGTATATCTTAGCCGAAAGACCGGGGAGCTGAGCAGTGCTGCTCTAGCCTCTTGAAAGCCTTGTAAATTGTTCATTTGCTCGAACAGGATTGCCAGATCGGCCACGCGTTGCATCATAACCAGACGATCGTCAAAATGATCGGCCATCATGATGGAATAGACCAACCACCATTTAATCTATGCAAAAATATGAGTGCGAACATCAAAGGGGGAATGCGCGAGAAAATAGCTGTTCTCGTATATTTAACAGACACAACAAACTCGCATAAGGATACAGCTGTGTGAAGTTCTGGCTTTAACTGGACTTGAAACAACGGCGTAAATCACAAGCTTCTATGTGACATGCGCTTTACCAGCTGAACCACCAAGTAATGTCTGAAGATTGGAAATTTGTCTCTACACCATTTCTCGAAGTCCAAGACGTGATAAGATGGATGAGTAATTGGATTCAAATGTGATACTTCCGAAGCCACTGCACGGTTTCTTAGTTCCGCTGGTCGGACAGGTATGAACTATGTAAGTGCGACCCTTGGCATTTCTACAAATCCAGCCGACGCCCTAAATGTCAAAGGTCGGACTCTTGCAAATTACCAAAAATGCCGCGCTACTTATGAGTAGTATCCCTATAAGGTAAAAGAAACTTCGAAACACAATATCCTTGCGTTATGTACAAAACTAACGACTAAATCAGGTCAAATCCGCCACAAAAGCTAAACAGCACTGAGCTGACTGGCAGCCCCTCTCCCGTGAAAACGGGTTATTTGAAGGTATCTCATCAGAAAAAAGGTCATCTGTGTCCAAAACGTGGTATGACATCCTGAAAGTTATGAGTTATTCGGTCACTGGATATTGTGGATGACTGTGCTGTCTAGCCGACATATTTTACAGTAGTTTATAGTTAACCATTAAATTGTACTTCAGTTATTGTAGTTGCTTCTCGCTGCATGGGCTAATCAAATATACACTATAGAAAATCACAAATTAGGAAACAGATTCACATTTTAACTTTTCGGTCCATCTAAACACAATGGCAGTTAACGACACCAGGCCTAATTCTAAAACGGTCAGATTAATTTCACAGTAGGACTCGTTATAACGAATTTTACATCCAGCTGGTAACAAGAAATAGTCATTTCAAGCCAAGGCTGGGATTCTGGTTTATTATCATAATACGACTGCGATTATGTAAAATACTGGAACAAATGTGGGTCGAGTGCGGTCAAGCTGACTCAACAAGTACGGCAAGGGCACTTGAAAGAACCAAAGCTGGGACCTTCAACCGAACGGCTTGTGCCTAATGTCTTCATAAAGAAAATAAATCTGAATCGGCTGGTTACTCTGTAGCTCCAAAAAAGCATAGAATACGAGAGTCGACTGGACCTTTGATGGTAGGCAGTAATGACCAAAACAATCCACCCAACACATTTAAGGACCAGTAAAAAGCGTGTACATGGTGGTAAAAAGACGACAGGCAATCCAAAGACAAACAGAATAAGAGAGACGGACAGTGTCAATTTTAGAGCATAGGCACACACACACACCTTGTTGGAAAAGTCCAGCGAAGCCTGCAAATTAGGTCCTTTCACCTTCTCCTGTCCGTTCACTTCCCAAAACTCGATGCGCGAATAGAGCTCCCACTCGTGCAACGTAATTTGTCGAGCCAGCTCTAACGGATGAACCTATGTGATGAATAATGTGAAAAGTGATAGGCACTTAACAAATAGGTATGAGGAAGCATCACAGGCTTTGGGTCATCATCAGATTTTTGAAAATTACTGCTAAAGTCGTATCGAGAGGAGCAGCAATTAAACTGTGAGTAGCAATTGCAATGGACAATTACTTAGAACGGTTCAGTCGTCCGTTAGCTAATGAGGCCGCGACTCAACTCACGTTTTATGATGTGTACAATGCGAATCGACCCGATTTAGACAGTTAGCGTGAACAAACGGTGTCCGGAATAGTGTTATCACATGACGCATACAAGCATATCCAGGAGGGAGTCTTTCAAGAGCAAAATATCAAACAGATGTGAGGTGAATGACAGGAGAAGAAAATCAAGTTAATGGTTCGTTCATCGAGGTATGGATCCCAACATCTCTATAATAGCTACTATATACTTAAAAACCTCAACGAAAATCGTGATTATGAAATCCATCCCAAAATGTGTTTTAGACATAGTCGAAGGATGGCATTATTCTTCTCACTCCTTCGCGGTGAAACAAAAGAAATAAACTCCAAAAAAATGCAAGCAGTACATTTTGTCACATCGAATTCTAGACACGCACAGGAAATAGCGTTAGTCTATATACGGAGATGCGTGACTAATCTGAAACTGAATCGGTTACTACTGATTCCCGTTGTTTTAGAACAACACAAAAGTCTCACCTAGATCCACACAATGAACATAAATTACGTATACCTAGCAGTTAGGTTGTTAAAAGAAAAATCATATATCAATGATGAGTACCAATTAGTGGGCAAAATTGTATCTGAATGGTTACCATCAAAGTGAATAACTGGAAAAGTCTGTCTAAATGCGAGAATCATGGACAACTGTGTAGTATTCAACAGTGACAATGTAACTTATAAAATAAATAATTCTGAAGTTTGGTCATAGTTTTCTTATTTGGATAGACCATCTAGTTAGTCATTTTCAGAAAGAAGCGCCACATTTATGATCCCTTCCTGTTAACAGTGCACTTTTTAAAGCCGAGAACTGAGCACCCGTGTATGTGATTGAGAAACAAACGTGCAAGCCACGACACAAGTGATCGAATACGGCAAACGATCGAAGTGTTGAACCTCAAGGTAAGTCACAATCGTTTATGAGTAGTGTTCTTGCAGCAGGTTTTGCCCAGGAAAAGACAGTCAGTCGTAGCGAGTTAGCTGGCAAACTCGGAGAGCAACACAACACCACCAACATCCATATCTCGAGCTACAAATATTCCAAACCTTGTCTCGAACATACACTATGCAGCTGGAAATATGCAAATACGTCCTGTAGAATCCCACAAGAACAGACATGAAAAGTCCAACAATTAACCATTCATTGCTGTATACACAACCTGTCAAACCATAAAGTCAGTTCCCAGAAAAGGCCTCTGCAACCACAAATAAGCACGCATCGTTGCGTTTGTCTTAAATGCGTTCGAGAGGAACAAGCCAACAAAACAGAAGGTTGAGATCCGGTGCCAAATTGACATAGTGCTGACCTCAAACGTCAGTCATCCGTTTCTAGACGTACAACAAGATCATTCACCCCATCGGCCACCATTACGTTCACCAACACCCTACTGTCATCTCGCCCATATCACATCTCCGATGGTGTAAGAGCATCTGACTAACCCCGTACAAATGTATATATGATAGCACCTTACAGTAGTTACAGTTCTGAGTGTCAGAAACCCTTGAATTAACCTAATCTGATATCATGTCCTTAGGAAAACATCCTGAATGTCATGGATCTGTTGGATTGATGAGATGCCGAAACGTTATCATCAAAATCTAGCATTTCGTTTCATTAGTCACGAATCCAAGTAGAGCAGAATCTCGAGGATGCAACTTAAGTGGAAGTGGAAACTCTTCATAACGATCCGTACGAGCTGAGGATTCGGGGTTTTAGCCAATGAAAAGGCGACAAGTGAACGCGAAACGAGAACAGATAGTGAAGCACTGAAATCCACAAAACACAACAATGAACAGCTAGGGTAAAATGGAAGGGCGAACAGGAAATCAGATGAAAAAAAGACATCAAATTAGTCACGCACATTGGCCAACTTCACATCTTCAGGACAAGTGACCAGGCCCAAATCAAGCGGTTCGGGAGGTAGTTGCTCAATCGTTTGTCTTAAACGGATGCGATCGCCACGTAGTGATTTGCGAATGTTAGCCACATTGTTCGCTAGATTCCGCGCATCAACCGAGTCCAGAAACCTCCACAGGCGTTCACGCAAAGCCTGGTTGGGTAAAATGTCCAATTTATAGAACGACGGATCTTTGACCCACTTAATGAGGAAGTTGAGCACTCTAAAGAGACAAGCGATAGATAGGGTAAGTTAGAAATGAGACAGCAAGATGCAAAAAAGCACGGCATCCACGCATTCAAACGTTGTAATCAGGGAAGGGGAGTCAAGTAACTGGCAGATATAGCAAAACAAAAAAAACCCGATGCAATATAAGTGGTTTTGTAAACCACTGTATTGAAAACTTTTATTCCAGACTATGCAGAGGTTGTGTTCAAAAGGGCCATTGAACAATATGAGTAGCTTGACTGAGCATATCCGAATCCGACTTTATTGTGCTAAGTGATCTTGTACTCCTGAAAGCATCTGTGTGACCTAATTGATTCCAGAACGAAAAAGACAGAGTTCTGGCGTGACTGACTTTGTTAAGGTATCACAGGAAAATTAAATACTGGTCAATAAGACCAACTTTTACAGAAAAACCAATGTGCGTGTGGTAAGCAAAACACTGTAGATTATCTAAATAACGCCTTCAGTGCTAGTGTACTACTCATACGGAACTTTTGCGCTATCGGTGTAAGCTGGTTCGTGTGATTCCTCAAAGCTGTCCTTATAATGCGAACACAGTAACATATTACAACCACCCCCCACCCCCTTGTTCAGAACAAATATATTTGCAATCCGTATATTTCGCTCGTGTACCCTATGGTATTATTTCACGACTGGGCGATTTAACCTGAATGAATTCATGTCACTAATAAGAACGATCCTAGTTGTCACGGTTATCCAGGAAGACCTTGTCAAAGTTAGATTCAGATGAAAAGCTCTGATCCAATCTTGACAACCAACTGGTCAGCAAGCCAAACTGAAAGGAAGTTTGCACAAAATAAGTTGAGCTAGGGAGTATTCTGTGGCAATTTCCGTGTAAGTTTGGCGGCGCAGTGGACCTATTCATACAAAAGTTTGAAACTCTTCTGGACCAAGGTCACATCGGCACCTGGATCACAATTCAGGGCCGTCCTCAGACATAGTGCAAAAGTGAACAAGGCGATGTTCATGCCTGATCTTTTCCAACTTATATCGGGTTCCACGAATTATCTCCCATACACCGTAGCAATAGAAATAATCCCCAGCACATACATTTGCTGGTACATTGGCGTATGCTGTTCCTTACCAACCGGAATATTCAGTCACAGATGAGTCAAATACCGCCACGAAGTATTCTGCCGTGAAGCCTAGGACAGCAGTGTTGTGTCATGATGCAGACGAACGTGAACAGTTAACCAATAACACCATATACCATTAATTTGCTGGTTGGCATATATATCTATACAGTAAAACGCAAGAAAACAGTGCCCTCGCTCGACTACGTTGCCATAATGAAGCCGTTCAATTTTCCTTCCTCTTGAAATTTCCAGTTCAGATGGATAGAAATATGGTTTCATTACAAATGCGATTAAGTGTACCCATGAAGAAATTTGTGCGGAGCACGGCATTTTTTGTGAGGTGGCAACATTATACTTCCTCGAAATGTAAAACTCAACAGTTTTGGAAAAAAGAAACACGTGAGTAATACATAACTACATGTTCAAAAGAAAAAGAAGACTGAATGACAATATTTGAGAAGTACGTAGTAAGCCCTGGACACACCCACCGATATTGTACACGCCGTTTGTACATTGAACGAAACCGCTTCTCCAACCGAACCGCGATAGTTATTGGGGAATCGATTTCGCCGGAAGCCACACTGGCTTGCTCGGCTGCCTCAGCGAAATCGGGCTCAGGTACATTGAAGCGATCGATGAGCAACTCTAGCAGCGTCAGTGGTTGAATGTACCGGCGATAGGTCTGAAAACCAACAGAAGAGGAAGTGTATATATACAGCGTCAAAGTCGTGCTTGAGTGATGACAGAAATCAGGATTAGAGGAATGTAACTATCAGTGATTGATGAACTGCTTTCCACGGTGAATTGATGGTCGGCTTTATTGCATAACACCTTCTATATGAAGCATACTACAATTATTTGGTAATCTGTTCTATAGTATCTCGAGCTAGAAACAATACAAGTTAGGTACAACCACCGTATCAAGACTTCACCGTTGCAACTATATGTGATCAGTAAACTCTGCTTCAGCATTACATTTACGCCTAAAAGATAACTTGTTTCTGTTGTCTACATTCGCGTATAATCCCTTGTTGGGTTTTGCGGAACCAGTTGTGTAGGACACATACCCCGACGTTTGCCTGTACTGATCTGTGAAAATTACTCAGGCTGGTTCAATGATGGGAAAACCAAATCAACCAACAATGCCATCTTGGGCTATCTGGTTGACTCAAATGACTCCATTAACGTTACTGATGCGTTTCATTCAGTTTATCAGGCAAAAGGAATCCAGTTGCAAGCGCAGAAATCATGAACCCTGGTCACACTTGAGTAGAACGAAACTACCCCGAGCAAATATACCTTGTGAGCTCAAGAACGTTCGAACTGCACTAACTCATCATACTTCGTAAACGGACGAAGAAACATTGTTCAAATGATAACTTGATCACTGCATAATATAGGTTATTGTGAGCTCACAAACCTTTGTTTGTAGTAGCAATGATATTGGAAATTTCAACATACATAGCCTAATGATTTATCACTGGAAGTAAACTTGTTTGAATTATTGTGCTTGTCATAGCAACGAATTACAATATTTAGCGGATAAAGTAAAATAAATTCGACTGAGTGACACCTGCATATAGTTCAAGAATTTCAGGTGGTTACATTCCGATCGGGTAACGTCGGTGTCCCAGATAGCGTTGAATCCAGATAGCTTAAAACGCATAAAAATGAACCCAAGATATAGCCCATTCCTGACTGTTTAACCTGTCAGGCTGGTCGATCTGACTACCATCCATAATAGAATGCACCTATGCGTTTAGTGGGTACAATACAAGAACGGCAGCATTGATTCGAACAAAAATCCTTCTTTGCCGTACGTTCACACTGTCGTAACATAAGTTGGGAGATTAATAAAGACACACATGAGAAACAATAAACAAAACTGGAAGACTGATTGATCACATAATTTAAAGTCAGAACATTTGAACATCTAAGGCTGAGTTAATGCAGAATGGTCTGAGTTCCGCAGACACATTATGTTACCGAATTTGAGTTAAGGCTGTGCCTTCGTATGTGATAAGAATAACTCGATCGTGGCCATGGAGATCGCAAGCTATGTAGAAATTTCGTTTGGCAACACAGAACCAGATTATGTAAGCGGATGTGGCTAGTATGCACTGTTGAGCTGATTGTGGCTGACGCGATGTGACGTTGTAAACGATGCGGGAGGCAATCTTAGTATCTACTTAATGGTTGGAACCCACCAGGTGTAATGTGATTTTTTTGGTTCAAATATACGGGAACCCACACGTCAACAGTTCGAACCTCATAATATATAGGGCACTTTCATCTTTGTAAACCTTGTGGGAGGTAAATAACTGTGAACTCCAAATATGATCCTTTGATGTATCTTCTTTCCTTACAAATGTCCCGCTGCTGAAAACATGTGACACATATTGTTGTAAACCCTAAAAAATTTACACCGGTTCGTGCATAGAACAATAATGCGTTTGATAGAAATTGAGATCTCTCCCTCGTAATAAAGGAAATTGAAAATCTCGACCCCGAGAATAATGTGACTGTCTCCGTCAACTGCTCCCAAATCAAACCAGAAGACGGGTGCAACAAGCAACTCTGTTCCACTCCAAAAACGTGTGCGTCAAGGAGAAAATTACAGAGTATTTACATGATGCATAGGGATCCAAAAAAATTTTCGAATCAGAAAATCGAACGATAGTTACCGAAAATAGTAGTTAAGTTCACTAAGCCACCACAATGAGAATAGCGGAATAAAGATCGAGCAGGTGAAAAAAATAGCGAAGGTTACCTCTTGAATGACCATGACACTTCCGCTCATTCTGATTGGATAAAATAGTTTTCTCGAGGAAGGGGGCGGTTTTGGACGAGAAAAAAGTGGATTTCCTAACATCGAAGGAACGACTGTATGTGAGAACTTCAACATTAAAGGGGGTACCTATGTGCCTCATTTTAAGAGTTCGGTTCAAATTCAACCGTGAGCTCTACACAACCACACGGGGTAACAACAGATTATTTTCTCGGCCTACTCTTAGCGAATATCTCCATGGGAAAGCTACAAACACAGAGTAATGGAACATACCCCAGGAAACTGTAGATTCTTTGGCGAAATGTTTGTCATGTTACCTAAAAACGCTGAAGTTGCACGCTTGACACAGACATTTAGTGAGGCATACCGACCTTTACCATTCGGCTCAGAGAAGGGAGTTGTTGGATTGCTCTATATTCTAGAAGTGTCACTGAAAAAGCAGGAAAACAGTTCTGTTGGTAGGCGTGCCAACTGGAACCATTTTCCGATGGATCAACATATACAATTTCGCAGATTCGTACCTCCTAGCGAGATACATAACCAAACTCGTTGCTTAAAGAGCAGAACAAGAAGATTCTGTTTCGTAGAGACCACAAAAGATGACATACATTTAATCAGTAATGCGCTTCGCAAGAACGGATACCCGGATCATTTCACAATGAAGCACACTGAGGTTACGTCAACCGGCCATCAGCGCGTCCCCACTATCGAGGAGGACCCACTGTGTTTGCAACTTCCATTGGGAGCCGAACTGACACCTGCATTAATCAACCACAGACAAACCATTAGACAAACGTTTCCAGCAGCCACATTACGAAGCTGGTTCACTAAGAAGGCGACGTCGCACTTGAATCTGACAGACAAAATACCTATCCACGAACAATCCATACTTGTGTGTTCACTTTGGTTTTGATACCTGTAACCAAACAATTCCTTGGTTTCGCTTATTGGTTCCTATAAATGCACACTGAATAATCTCGGTAACTATAATGACCTGATAAGGAATGACCAAAAACAAATGTTGGTTTCATCTGTTATCTTATGATTCAAGGTTTACTGTTCAAAATAAGGAACGTGTTAGCGAATATATGCAACGTAAGATATGAATCAAGCAAAACGTATCAATACGAACTGTACGTAGGCGTCAGAATGACTTGAAATGTGCTACGCTTCAAAACATCTAGGTCATACACAATGACAGTGGGGTCAGGGAATTCATATGAAAAACATCGACCGCCTATATAATGAGAATGTCCAACAACCTTGTATCACTTGAAAATATTTACCGTGAATATTGTCACCAAAGTTACTGAGTGAAAGTACTTTCAAAAAGTTGTGTACAATGTTGAGTCATGCCTGTGTATTAGTCGGACAAAATATAGGTGCTCGTATACTCAACTCAAGACAGCTACGTTTTCCCACAAACTAGTCCAGTTTCTCAGTACATGTATGTATAAAAGTAAAAGACGAAGCAAGTAAATAGGACGTGGTGTATTTATCACAAACCAACAACAGTTTTGAACAGTACTGTTGTGGATGAACAAGCCGAAGATACGGAAGACATGGTAGAATATACCGACATAGCTGTGGGACATGATCAAGGCTCACAGTCAGCAGGGCGGGCATAACATGAGAAATCAAACGAACCATTAGACGGAAATCGGTCCAACGCGCGAAGAATGACAAGCAAATCTGCGACAAACATTACCCAAATGGGAAGAACCGAAAATAGGTTTACGTAACCCCCCAATGGTAAGCTCGTTATCTTTAACCCAGTGAATCGAAAATAGTACAAGCTTCGGCTTTTTGTGTGTTGAAATGGCGGGCTATGTATGTGGAGCGGTAAGAATTGGCTAATGATCTAGTCATATTTAATGACTTCTCGCCACAATGTGATCATGAATAAGTAAAATCGTTAACTACTTTCACAGGAAAAATTCCATGCTTCACTACTTGTGAAACACAATGGACCTCTGTTCGTGAAAAAATATCTCCAAAAGATCGAAAATTCTCAGAAAAGATCTGATTAAACGGGAGACATACAGCTTTGAAACACTACCTCTTCTAACTCTTACAGCGACTACCACTTCCATAGCCTAACTTGGTACAACGGCTACTACCATACCATTTCTCCCAGGTGAGCTATTGTGAATGACGGGCTGGAGTTGCTCCGCCTCAGCGAAACTGATAATCTTTCACTCCGGTTAGTAGTCCACTCATACGAGATTGCAGCAACGCTGTGAGTGTCGCTCGTTACATGGCGATGACGCCTTCAAGGTAGACTCTGTCTCTTGAACCTAAGCCACACACTGGCTGTCGTTTTCAATATGATCTTGGTAGCATGAAAAGCATATGTGACACGACAAACGATGAATTGGTGCTCACAGAAGGGATCCAAACAAATGAAACCTATGCAGACCGACAATTTTACAAAGTCATGCTAGATCTGTCTATTGCGAAAGTACGCGGACAAAACTAAGTAACTGATAGTAGGGTGATCTTATCATCAATGCGCACAGCTACAAAGACGCGGGTGATCAAAGGCAATGTTGGACACTAGTTGTATGAAAAGGTCAAGCTTCAACACTACACAGAAAAAAGGCATGCAATGAGGTATTGCACTTTACAATGTCTCTTAATTAAAGGTTCTTATCACGCCTACGTCATTGTTAACGGCAGCTAACAGATGTAACTTGGGCTTTGGTTCTTCGATTACTGGTCCTGTCGGATAATCTATGGGAGCAGGTGTAAAAATGCAAAATGTTGTCATGTGATTGACGCCATTTTGGTTTTCGGCCAAATAAGTCGTGTAGTTGTCTTAATGGGCCTCTGGCTCACACTTGTCGATTTCTACCATTCCGAATTCTTTTAGTGGCCCTGTCCTTCAGATAAACGCTGCTTCCTCAGTAATTCAGTTTCGTTGCACGTTACACAGTCACCCAGGTAAATAAACTCTTGATCACTTCCAACAGAGTGCCGACAATGATGAGCATAAGCACAGATTGCGGTCGGTCTTACAGTAGAACAGTGTACTTTGTCAATGCAAAGTATTGGCAGAATCAATTTGCCAGTATGACCAGTTTGTTGAGTAACTTCAGTGCTGTCTGAATGTCATTAAGAATTTAAACAATATCATCAACAAGTTAAAGGTGTCGAAATAAGTCGTCTGCGAATGGTTTCACACAACTGTATTGAAAATGAAACAGGGTACCTTCCAGTATTTCAATGTAAAAACGTTAATCAGGAGAAAACAGATCGGGTATACTTATCGAGGCTCATTGGAAGGCGATAATATACCTTATATCCGCATTTTATGTAGGGTCAGAAGGCGAGGTGCTTTCACTGTGTTGCTATGTTACGCAGATCCACGTTTCCAAGCGAGACGGTGCTAATCGAGTTGAAACACGCAGCAAACGGTTGTAAGCAATGATCAGATTACTCGATTGTCACGAGAAGACAAAATTCAGCTTGCTAATTCATGTCAAATTTTCGCAAGGGATTGGTTGAAAAAGTCAATCTGAATTGAGAGCTGTGATCAGTTGCGAGCTGTGTTCCAACGAAATAATTTTTATATACCGCGTTAAAGTGGCATCACAAAACACATTTCAAAAATAGATCAACGTATTGACGAGAGACAACCAGCATCAAAAACAACTCAGGAGAGCAAGGTCGTCGTTATTATTTAAGACAATTAACTAGCAAGAGTTGTACAAGCCATATTACGCACAGCATTTAGCCTTAGGTTTTATCATACCAAAGAATTTCATGAACCTAACATTTGTCTCCACTTCGTCGTAACGAAGCTCGACAATTAATCACAAGGTCACAGGTACATTTTGTAATAGTTTAGACAACCAGATAGTATTCAGCTTCGAACTGAGAGCGGACATAGCAAGGCAACAAACACAACTTCGTCTTTCTTAATATTATGTTAGTTTTAGAACACGGAGTGTAGCAAACATATTTTTTCGATAAAATCTCATCAGGCTG
>LUCH01002731.1:9468-27187 GCA_013368495.1 Paragonimus heterotremus | reverse complement strand
AGGCTGTTACAGTTATAAAGGAAAATACAACTAAAATGGTTTCATGCGAAACTTGGTATTGGTGCAAAATTCATACCCTCTCAATTTTGTGTTTTTGGACGCCGATTGGATGTTAACTGCCCACATATCGATCGGGTGAGTCAGCTAATGGCCCAGGCAATTTAAGTGATTGAACAAAGTTTTTCTGTCCACACAAGGTTGGATTACGTAATCGAATGGCAATGGCCTGATGAGATTTTATCGAAAACATATGTTTGCTACACTCCGTGTTCTATGACTCAATGGGCATTTTCGAAATAATTATGTTAGTTTAGTGACTCTTGGCAAGAGTCTTGTTGGGGGAAAAATTATCTTCGATAAAAGAATTCTTTATCGTTGCAATAAAGCCAAAAATTTGGTTTTTCATTGGAATTTTGAATTCAGCACCGGAATTTGACTTCCTATTTTCCGTGAACACTATTTTTAGTCACTTCTAACTACTGCAACTTCGTGTATACGTGTCCTGACTGGCCCGTTTACGTTTGTGCATTCTGGTTAGCCTACATTCACATGGATTGGACGTGTACGAGCTTATTTGAGTCCCTTGATTGAGCACTTCAGTATGGCTCCCCTGGAAGCCCGTTTCCTTGCGTTAGAACTGGGTTGGGTTGAGGTATTTTTGGAGCATAAGCCGCATAAAACATTTTGTTACTGCTTTGTCACAGATATTTGGAAGCGTCGTACAGGTTGTGTACCTTGATCATTGATGTATGTCACCATCTTCACGGGTCATAACGGGTCTGCTAGGTAATCTGGCCACGTTAAGTTAGTTTACCGTTCTTTTTTGTCCACAAAAAAGCCTGGTATATTATGATTTGGGAGGATTGAACGGCATTTTACAGTAAGCCTCTGAATAAACAACGTCATAACAAACTTCATCGGATTGTTTGCCAGTCGTTGAAAAAAAAATCCACAAAAATAACGAGTCACAAGTTCAAAGCTCACAAAACAGCACATGTATACTGAGTCATCCTGAGCAGAGAAGAATGTACCCACGTGTGGCTTGACATGAGATATAGAGGGGAATGCAACCGTTAAGAAAGAGTAAAGTGGGCCGCTAGCAAAGAAAGCACAGCTTTGCATTTATCAGTTGGGATATTTCATCAATCAGTATCATTGAACAACGTTCCAAAGTTGAATCATGACAATCAAGACAGATGCTGAGCACAGCCGCGGAAGACTGATGCAAAACGGAACGAAAGCATTAGTAAAACGTATATACACACACACATGCACATGATTGGTGGAATCAGCGCTCACCATGAGAAATACACCAACTGTTTTGCTATCAAAATAGGCGTGGTAGGTCATACGCTCGATCAGCTTCAACATCGTAGCAGCACGGATGACGGGAATTTCCACACTACTATCTGGGATGTCCGAGTCAAAGATTATGTTTGTGATTGAATCCGGGGCGGCGAAGCTAGGACAAAGAAAGAGATTAAAATAGAACGTAACATGGATGGACGGAATGACTCCAAACAAAAAAAACAGATCAACTTATTGACATACAAAAAGAAGTCGTAGTGTATGATAGTGTCTTTGTGTTTACATGGTCAGTCGTTTGCTGTAACACGGCATGTTAACGCACATGTGAGCCAGGTGTTGTTGGATTGTTCAAATATGCACTAAATTAAAAAAATATTGTTATAAAAACCACCAGGACAGTTCCTTGTCAAACTTCCGTTTTCCTCAAGCGCGATAGATTAAAGGAGAACATCCACACGTTAGCATCCACAAGTCGGTTAAAAAGACAGGTGTTCAAACAAATAAAACGTGGCATCACATGGCCAACGTAGTTGACTGCTAAAGTTGGAATAACAACTTTTGCTGTCACGAAAACTGGTCAGCTGAACGGACACGCGAAAGGTACCACTATGCAAGAGACATCGCTTATCGCCTAATACAGCACCTGGACTGTTAAAGAAGGATTATCAGCCACAAATTTGGCAACACCAACAAAAGTGGAAGGCGAAACATAAACTCTTGATACTTCACAAGTGCTCAATGAAGAGCTAAACTGTAATTTTTCAATATGTACAAACAGCTAAGAGTTGCAAAAGTTCAAGTTTATATTCGAAACATGTGCTACATGCAATGGCAAAAAACAAGCGGCCGCAGAGACTGCATTATGATCAGGCATGACAACCGCGAAATGCTCAGGAAAGTAGTTAGAGGCGTGTGGACGTAAAAAAATTGGAACAGATACATTCACAACAGATGAACCATTAAACACGGACGAACGCCATATTGGATAGCAGCACTAGACAGCAATACATATCACCCGTTCCGATAGCACTAATAATCAGTGATAAAAAACCAAAGAGATGCACAAATATGTAACTCAGGAGTTTGTTTTTGGAAATATGTTGGTAATCTACAGTTGTCTTCAGCAATTTCATCATCTGATTTCTACTAGCTTGCACTGAAAGTTTGTTGCTATAAGCAGTAGGTCCGGTAATGCTCCTTTAGACGAATACATTTCATAGGGGTCGCACACAAACGAGTTCCTCATCATGATTATTATCACTACTCTTTGTAAGGACATCCATTTCACTTTTAAAATTGTGGTATTTTTTTGCATAGGAAATAGATTTACGTAGACGGTGTTTTACAGTGTACAATAAACGAGAACCGAAAAGTTGCGTATTCACCTAACAGGTGGCCTTCGGCATGTACGATTTGAAAGGTCAGCAGTTGCTGGTGTGAAAATTCTCATAGCTCAAATCTCAAGTAAATTCCACATTCGTTTCTTTAAGCTGGCTTTAGGAGACCGGCAAAAATTCGAACCGTATTTGCGAGGGTCACGCGTAGAGTTATCTGTTGTTGTTGTTGACAACTCATCATCACTCGTTGATTAGTCTACTGCTACGTGGCGCCTTATTTCTCCATTGTTCTCCGGGGTATTCACGAACTGATCACTGTGACATCAAGACTTTAAGGAAACGTTTTGGAGACTTTCAACCTTGAATTACATTAACTAGTCGGAGCAGGAATGCACGTACTTTCATGGGACGAACAGCCAGTTAAGGGCTGATTATTCGAAGATAGATTCACCATATCTGAAAAGTTAATTTCACAAGTAAAATAATACCCGGCTAATGGCTTCCATTTTGTTTTGGCCAATCGAACAGGCACCGGTTAGAAGCAGCTAGATTTGGGTGTGGAGCCTGGACTCCAAGATAGACACGTAACTACAAATACAACTTGTTACTATCACATATAAGCACAAATTCAAGACTAGGGTGACCTTAGTATTCCATTGTTATCCAAGCTATGTTCAGAACCAAACTATCATATACGTCCCTGTCAATATTAGATGCACGCTAAGTTAAAATAACCCGGTGTTGTTCGGTTAAATAGAGACGCACATATATACCGATCGGTGAAATAAACCTTGTAGGTGTGCGTACACTGGCATCAGATGTGATAGAATGCGTATCGTCCCGCAAGCAGAGGAGGTCATCGAAGCTTGAGTTCCTCGACGACTGAGTACAGAATACACCGATGCCATAAATTACGCTTTGTTGTCACATTTGACAGAGTTTCTAACCATAGACATTGCAGACTCCTAGGACTCCAGCTGAGGAGGTATGTTGAGAAGACATAGATGTGTCTCGGAGTAATTTGTATCATTTTTCATTGCGAAGTGGTCCTTTCCGTTCTGTCCCAAGTCCCGTAAATAATGTTCAATAAGTGGTATAACGAGCACGGGTCCAGACCTAACAGTGCGTGGACCGGAAAATGCTAACAATGAATAAAGAGTTAGAAGATGGAAACGAACACAAGGTCAGTGTACATATACTTAAGTGTCAACTCACCGATACACAGTGGGTGAAGGAAGTACAAGTGGAACCTCCTGACGGGGTAAATCTCGAAGGTACCGTTTAAACAGGCTGAAAAAGGGACGAAAATCTGAGTTCATGTTCACGTGACTTCACTGCACGCACGAGAGGGAAGCGTACGGATAAGAGACAGTCAGAGAGCAAGCAATATTGTTGGACTGAAAAGTAAGAACCACAAAAGCAGGTCGAATGTGCGAGCATACAGTATGTGAAAATACAAGTGCGGGTATGAGGGGTTAGAAAACCAGAGCAGAACTAGTAAAAAAAAAAATATACACTTTCAATGAGGCAAAAGTGAGCTGAATCAAGCATAGACCCTATGCACGGTCGTCGTCTTTTGCGTTATGTCTGACTTACGTACAAACAGTTCACGCAAACCATGCGGAAGCTACAAATCCGGTCGGCCTACTAGTGCGCATGTGATGTGACCGCAGAACCTCATGTAAATGATCCAACTCAAAGTACTTCGGATGTGCCGCCATCACCGAGACGTTTCTTTGGCGGAACACGGCTAGGATAGACTAAATCGGTGCTTGGTGTAACCGCAACGTGTGTGCACATGTTCAAGCGTGACGTGTTGAATGAGGGAACACGAACATGGGTCAACGACAGCCTGGGGCATATCAACTGAAAAATTGGTGTGTACCGGAAGCTAACTCTAAACAACAAGAATAGAATCACATGACCAGGTGTGTAATCTGTAAAACGTGGTGATGCAGGCGTTCTACAAGTTCGTTAATGAGTTCACTAGCAGTTCGAAATGCAAGCAGACAGCTCAGTTTACAGGGCGAAATGGAACAACTCTGAAGGGCCAACCGTGTGCGCATCCGAATAATACACTAGTTGTCAAGACATTCAGGGAGGAAAAATGGAATAAATGAGAAAGGGAAATCGCTTGATAAGGGTTCCCCCTTCTCCGGATTGGGGGGAGGTCGGAAAGTCGCAAAACCTTCAGATTTTTTGGTTTGAATTCGTTGTGATTTAACCAAGGAACTACCAGATAAAGACTGGTTCACATTACGTTTGAATTTTAAGGTACTTACAAATCTGTTGTAAATCTAAACCTTCAGGGCCATGAGCAGAATTCACCAAACACGAGGTGGATCATGGTTATATGACTAATGGGGTTCCGTTAAGACAACGGAGGAATGTTGATCCAACGGTTTTCCGGTTTCAACTCTCGGCTCGCTAACCTCAGCTACGCGTTACCACAACGAAGCAACTACCTATGGCTAGGTCAATTCAATGCTAAGGTCTCCAAATAGAAACACCTTGGAGTGATTTTCGTGGTGGTAGCTCGAATGACCTTAAGAAGACAAGATAAACTTTCTCCGCGCAACACTAACGAACCCTCGTACACAATCACAGGTAGCAAAAGCTCAATCAAGGAGGACGTGATTCCTCGTTGTTCCCAAAACGTCCTTGTAAGATGTGCCACATGAAATAATGATCAAATTTCTACAGTCCAGGCCAGGTCTTTAGCTTCTATGCTTTTCTCTTATTCAAGTAGAAACAATGACTCTTTAGGCAAAGGTCGACAAATAACGACAAAGACAGCGGGATGCAAAGTTTACGCAGTCTCGGCAACAACCATTGCCCATCTTCTTTCATATAAAATAAACATCACCTAAAACTGATCGCAGCTTCCGCATTCCTAAGGACTTTTCAGCCAAGCCCTTTCGAAGAGTAGCATTGGACTGGAGTTACGCTCGCGTTTCAGCACATCGGTAGCGAAAGTCCTTGCCGCGACCGGGAGTTGAACTTCGACCACACTTGTATGGAGCAGCCGTGTTGACCACTGTGCCATGGACCTCATATGGAATACCGCTGAATTACTATATACGAACGCTCAGTTCATGACAGTACAAGCATCGGGAGCATTGTTCATTGGTTAGGTAGATAAAACGGCATTTCAAACAAAACAGGAACATGTGTTACTTAATGATTGGCCACAGGCATACTGTTACGCGCGGAACACTGAATGCACCTCGACGTCAGATCGACCTCAGGCAGATATTAGTCACTGACAATTGCTCATAGACGACGCAAACCCTAATAGGAAATAAAACATGAACCTACAGAGAATGCAAAGAATGAGACAAACACTGCTGGAAACAAACCGTCGTCAGAAAAATCCTGATAATTCAAATCAAACAAATTCATGGGCGTAACCACGAAATAGGGCACTGAGGGAAGTGTGGCACAAACAGGCCCAACTGAAACGCACCGTCCCAATTGCAAGTACACCAAGGCAGCCATCCAGTCTGCTTTGTCGGCTTGTGAGGAGAACAGAAAGGTAACCCGCTGGGTTGGTGTGGCAGACAACGCACCGAGCATTGCTACACATGCAGCAGCTGCAGCAGCCCCAGCCGTGGGCATCATGGGGGTGAACCCCCCGGAAACGGCTCCGTCCGGCTCACTAGTCGTTGACGCTTGCACACCGTGGAAAAGAGCTCCGGGTGAGCTGACCAGTGTATTTGTGCTAGTCAGTGTGGAAATGGAGAGCACACTGCCCACCTGAGAACAGGTGCTGTTTGGTGGTGAAGTGGACAGGGTTGGGATCACGGTCTGTGCAGAGCGAGTACTGTGCAAAGATTGCGAGTCGCCTGCGACCGTTGGACCACTGCTGAGTGACGTACCGATTGGTTGAGAATCGGGTAGGAGAGATCCACGTCGTGGAACTTCCCAATATTCCAAATCAAAAGTGAAAAGAACATCTGGGGAAAGAAAAACGACGACTGTATGTGGGATACCGGAAAGACATGTGCCAGAACAAATGTTAAGGAACATTGGAGGGCAACTAATAAACAGTCTTAACTTTAACAACTATTACCCATATATTAACAAAATGAATAAACTACTAATCATTTATAATTATACCTTTATTTACTTGGTCACGGACGGTGTTTAAAGAAGTACCACATATTACACATCAAGGAACAACCGCAATCAATTCACAGGCACAAAGCAATAAGTGCACAGTCAACCGATTCAACAGCTCTTATCAGTAAGTTCAACTACCGAAGAATAGTCGATCACAACAACCAATGAAGCATAATTGGATGATCGTACCGTTGTTATCGGTTACTTCAATGCCTGAATCGATCAGATGAAACTGCTCCAGCGAGATCCGCTTCTTCACTTTCAGACTGGAATGAGTGCTGGAACCGGTCGAGGATACTACATTGCCTAACAGAACACGACGCTGTTTCTTGCACAATAGGAGCCAGTTGTTGAACAAATAGGCGATTCGATCGGAACGTCTAGATCGGTTCCCTTCGGTGCGTATTTGTACTAAGCCATCTGTTAATAGATGTAGGGATGAATATGAGAGCGGAGACGGAGGGCATGGTGTATTCGCGAATCTAAACTATCAGAAATAACATCGTTCATCAACCAGATGGTAGTAGGTTCAAGCGCCATGCACTGAGACCACTCTCACATGCGCCAAGGTGTCCTGGCAACATCTAACATATGTGTTATATAATGTACTGATCGGGTAATAAAAATTAGGCTAAAATTAAAAGCATAGCCTAACCCTACTTCTGAGTGATGAGAATCGTTTGAAGAAGTTGAATCCTGCATCCTGGACTGCACAATTCCCAAATGGATGAACCCAAATCGTGAATATCGTATCGTAAACATGTAGCATTGGTCGAGTGGCGACGTGAGAAAAAAGATCAGCAGATTTACTCACCAGACATAGTAAATATAACGTGCAGGTTGTTCACCGTATTTATATGATTAGCACAAAACGTATGCACAAGGATGTCAGTTTTAAGGTGGTGCGCCGCAAACTGTAGTGGTTTATACGTAGATTAGACGGTAGAAAGGTAAGATTTTCAACTTTCACACTATGAGGCGTTTGCTGTCACGTGATTCAACGGGTAGCGCGTGGGTTTCATACTGCCGGACCTCAAACTCTGATAAAAGCAATGGCAGTGATTAGCGTTAGAATTCGCAACCATACGAGTTGTAGTCGGCATCGTTACTAATAGGTCACGTTGTCAAAACCTGAAACACTCCAAAACATACCCTCAATTGACATGACAGAAGAACAGGAAACGTGAAAGCCGTCAGAAAACAAGCGTACTTAGATCACTTTCACTTTGATTTTTACTGCAAAACTTCAACAGTTAATACCATTAGAGGGCAAGACATATAATAAAGAATGTGATTTCTTGATAATGAACAACCAGTGAGAAACAGGATATACACAAAACTTACGAGCACCCAACTGGTGATATAAACTGACCTTTTCCTGATTGCATCCTACATCATCAGAATCAGAATCATCAATCCTGAATGCAATACATCAGTGGTTCACACTTATGCTTAAATGTCATACAATAAAGAAGAAAAAAACAAGCTCCGGTTACAAAGAAAAAAGAATGGAGAGGAGACCTATCTACTGAAGAACAGCAACGTCCGTATTTAAACATTCAACATCAAGATGCTGACACCTTGAAAGCAGCCGAGTTATAAGTGACAGTAAGGTATCATCAACTCACTTAAAGCCTTCACTGCCCCGCGTCATTAAGTGCA
This sequence comes from Paragonimus heterotremus, assembly GCA_013368495.1. Lineage (NCBI taxonomy): Eukaryota > Metazoa > Platyhelminthes > Trematoda > Plagiorchiida > Troglotrematidae > Paragonimus > Paragonimus heterotremus. The sequence goes on along the minus strand of LUCH01002731.1, from coordinate 18,758 downwards.
CATAGTTCACAGACAACCTGGACAAAGAACATTTACGTCAACTCCGCCCGATTAACCATTATCTCATCTAACGTACTATGTGAATTAAAGGGTCCACAGCCCGAAACAGGATACCGACCTACAATGGCCAACGCTTTAGTGAACGACTGCAATTCCCTGTGCCAGGTCATCATCTGCCCACCTCAGTCAACGACCCCTAAAACTAATATCCAACAGTAAATCTAGGTCATCACAACACTCTTGCAAAAGCACCTTGCACTTTGAGGCTGCAAAGCGCATACAGAAGTACTTGACAAAATTAAAAACAGCGTCAAGGATTGTTTGCGCTGCTTGAAAATTGTCAAACAGCAACAAACTGTCGTCAGAATAATCAAATACAGTCAATCTTCGACCAGGTAGGAAGTCTACACCAGCATCATTCCAGTGCAGCAGAAAGCTCTCCATTATTTCTTTTATGGCAAAACTAAACAAAAATGGTGAACCTGGACAGCTTTGACGTACGCCCCTCATGGTGCAGGAACTGTTAGTCATTTCACAGTAAATCCTGACTTGAGCTTAAGTATGGGAATAAAGCGCCGACAGTAAGTTCACACACTTGGTCGGCACATCACTGCATTTGGGTGACTCTGAAAAGGCAGGTCAATCCACCGAATCGAACACACCTTCCTAATTGAGAAAAACAACTGTTGGTCGGTGGTACACATGACATTGGTACAAAACTTGGCGAGGAGTGAGAAGCTGATCAATACGGCCCCGTCCAGGATGGAGCCTTGCCTGTTCTTCTGTAATGTCTGTCCCCCGAGCTGTAACCCATCGAAGAAGTACAATGGTTGGGATTAGGCTAATTCCTCTATGATCTTCTCAAGAGCCCCGAACTCCTTTTTTTGAATATGGGAACTACTGCCGAGTGACTCAAGTACAGAGGAATGTTCTACGTCGTCCACACAAATTGAAACAACTGAGTTAAGGCCTTTACTGACACCTCCCCACCTTCTTTGAAAAATGCCGAGACGAGATCATCTGGTCCAGCAACCCCGTCACATTTGAGAGAAAAAACGCTGTAGCGGACCTCAGTTTTATTAGGTAGTCCTAAATCTACCGACCGGTGTGTTACACTACAAGTTTGTGGCTGTAGCACAATGGGAGCAAGAGGCCAAGAGGCAAATTGACCCTCAAAGTGTCCCGCCTGCGCTTACTTGAAGCTAACCTAATTAATGAGACAAGCTTTGAACTTCTTAAGCCGATTGGTTCTCAAATGCCTCAGCTTTGTGATTTGCCAAAACTCACAAACCGGATATTTCATTCAGGCCAATTTTGTCGATGTGCAACTCACCTCAGCATAAACTCGCGAAGTGGTTTATGAGAATGTTAGAAACAGTTAGACGGCCTCTAGCCAAATGTGTTTTGAAGGACAGATTCGAACTGGTTGACGTATTATCGAAAGTTAACGCTAGCGGAAAGCTGATGATCTGGACGGATATTGAATCACTGTTCACTAATGTGCTCATAAATGAAACTGCGGCTTTTGTGTGATTACACAAGCTCTAATAGAATATCACTTCCTATCCCACTGTCTGAATCAAAACAGCTACTAAATCTGCGCACAACAGATGTTCCATTTGAATTTCAGGAGAGAAGTTTCACACAGATCAATGGAGTGGTTGCGGGAAGTCCTCTAGGTCTAATCCTTGTGGACATTTTTGTGGCTCATATAGAAAGCACAATAGATCAACATATCGTAGCGAGCGTAGTTTATCGAAGTTATATGGACGACCATATCATGATCGCCGATAGTAAACAGGTCCACAAGTTACCACAAGAGCTGAATTATAGTCACGCGAAACTACGATATACGATGGAGTTAGAAAAGGATAACTGTCTGCCGTTTTTGGAAGTACTGGTCCAACGGAGAGCTGATGGCACCGTGAGACGGTCGGTCTATCGAAAGTCTACGTGGACAGGGCACTACTTGCGCTAAGATAGCTTTGTCCCAGTTCAACACGAACGGAATTTAGTAAAGACCTTATTCGATCGAGCTGGGAGGATATGCACAACTGATACCATAGACGAAGAGTATCACCGTAATGACGACAAATTAAAAACAAACGGCTATCTCAAATAGTTTATAAGACGATTCAGCAAACCACAGATCAACAGCCAACCTCTTCATTTAGCTGAGCCGAAAGCTGCATTTACTCGACTTTCTTTTAAGGGAGACGATGTTTGTTCACTCCTGAAAAGTTGAAAAGTTTCCGCTGTTAGACGAGTTTTTTACGCGGCTAAAGCAGGTTTCAGTTGTGACACCATCAAAATGAAAACGCCCACCATCAAGGACCGCCTACCTCTCCCCCTCATCTCGCACTGCGTGTACCAATATTCGTGTGCGTGCAGTTCACCTACATCGGAGTGACGGAGAGGCAGCTGCAAGTTAAGATGGCAGAGCATTTGCATAGATGGGTGTACAACCGGGGCAGCCAACCCGTTGGAAACTGCGCAAATGAGGACAAAGGTCAATCACACAGGACACCGACTTCATCTACTGTGCGTCATGTGCTCGAGACAAATCACGAGAATAGCAATCTGTCGGCATGCTCAGTAATCTTCAAGCACCGGAATAAACACTTACTTCAATTTGCTGACGCAACTGCTACTAAACAATTGAAGTCGCCATTGTGTGTGCTGGTGGTGGTGCTAGTGGATTTATCCTTTTTCTCACATCTGGACAGAACACTCTCCGTAAGTGACAATTTTATACATATTTTGTAACCTTCATTTCTGCAGTATGTACTTGGTAAGATGCAGCGAAATCGGCTAGAACAAAGAACGTGCAATATGCCACTATTAACTTGTTTTTTCAAATTCTGAATTTATTATGAATGAGTGCGTCGTCTACGTCGATGATGGCTTTACTGTCAGACGGTCGCCTTGGACCGGTACCACAGATACCTTTGAGAAGTCTGCCATTGTCCCCGGAAGTAACAACAATTTCCTTAACTTCCTCTATTAACCAAAATTCACGATCAGCGATTAGGCTACGTTTCAGTCACCTATGGATATCTCTCTTAAACTTGTTATATGAACTGTCATAAGAAATGTCTCGTCTGGCATCTAATAACCCTAGGAATTTCTCTGAAATGCAATGTTTACTTAACTCGAAAATCACTGTCTCGTATTCCATAGTGCCTGCTTCATGAATGGCTTGTGGAAATTGGATTCAGTAGCTTTTAGAACCTTCGGGGTAAAAACTGCTAAGCTTGTATTCCAGGCTAGTTTGGTATATATGCCTTACTGTCAACCTACCCAGCTTCTCAACAGACAGTCGTTGCTGTCGGTGGGACCGTTGCCCAACAAAAGTAGGAACAAAACAGTAACGTACCAACACATCATCTGAATCCAAGTATGGGTTCCACTAAGAACGACAGTTTTGAACGGAGTCCCGTCATCTGGAACTAACAGCTATGTAGTCTATCTGAGAACAACTCTGATTCGTAGGAGATGGTGCCGAGTGTAACAATAACGCGTACGATGTCTGAAACTAGTGCTGTTCAAAAACAGCTTGGATCCAGCACATGGTTGAAACGGCGATCCATCGTTAACCGGACGATGTGATGATACCAGTCGAAACCTGTCATCTAAACGAGCCTAGGCTAAGGCGGCCGATCTGGGTATTCGCATCTCCGGTGAAGATGACTGTATCAGAGCCATGAGTCGACTGTAGGAGAGTGGCCAGACCCGAGTAAAACACGTCCTTGACACTAAGGTCACTACTGTTAGTTGGAGCACAAATAGACACAATGAAAAAATACCTGAAGTTTTTGCGTCTAGAACTAATCCTGATAGAACCTATCAAGTCGACAGCACAAAGCCTACCGCTAACATGACTTCGACTTATCGGCATGGCTGCTGCCATCGTGGTGAGCACCACGCCTACTCTAGCCTGACCGGTAGCGGCGGCTGTGGAATCATCCGAAGTGTATGACTAGTATTAGGTAGACAGTGCGAGTGTTGCTAGATCCATACGCTGAATCCTGTCCAAGCTTATAGTCTCTGAAATGCAGCAGACATCGACATGAGTTTCTCAGGAAAGGCATTAGATAACGTGTGCAAGTATATCTGCAGCTGTAAATTCACGACAATCGTCCGTTATATCGAAAACGATAACTGCATTATTACCTTTTTAATTGAATTCAACACGACTGACTGTATTTCACAATAAAGGAGCTGCAAACATTGTACAACATGACAATTGCGGCGGGGAGTTCTACAAACAAACAAAAGAGAGCAAACCACGAAACCGTACCTTTGTTTCATTTTGTTCACAATATGTCTGCATACAGGAATGTAGGCGGATAGTGTAGTGGTTACAGCAGCCGCTTAATACAATGGTAGCGAGGAATAAGATAGAAGAAAAAGTCCACCAAAAAGAGACGGAAGCAGAAATTGATAAGTGTTGTGACTGGATCTACGATTTACGAGCGCGTACACGGAACGGAATAACGGTCAGTAAAATGACGGATAATAGCACGACGGATAACGATAATAAACGACGGAGTACGGAGTATGGTCGGTCAGTTAGTCTCATCCCAGCAACCCATCCACCTGAGGCAACCGCATGAACACAAGGAAGAGACTGGCCTTCAAACAGAGCTACTTTATGTAACTAAGCCTGAAGACAACACGGTCACAAACACGTTCGTATTTATGGGGTTTGCAACTAGTAACAGAGCAAGCTGAAAGGGAATGGACCAGACAAAAGTCTAGACAGTACAGTCTAGACATGTAGTCGGGAGGACAACAACAGTTGTCAAGAGGACAGGTCGATTGTGAAGACCGGAGCAGTGCACAACCATAGCAAAGGTGAAGGTCACTCACAAGTGAACTTTGTTAGTCTTCTGGTGAAAATATTTCCGGGGAATTGGCGATTGCCCCGACAATAAGGTAGGGTTAATAGAAGGAACTAGCGATAGTGTTGGTGCAGGCATGCGATCGACTATGGTAGGTCCTCATCTGGGCTAGCGTTTTAAACAGGCGGTTTGTGTGATCACGAAGTCATCGAACTACCGATTTTATCCAGCGGTTCTCATAGCTCATGATCACCTTTTGGCCAGACCGAGGGGTGGAATCGTCGTGGTGGATAACGCCGAAAGGATTGAATGCTTAACTGGCATACTGAGTAAATGACCCGACCGTTGCAGACCGGGAGTTTTTATTATCCGAGCAACTGATCGTCTGTCAAAAGATGTTAGAAAAATACGCCCGCCAACGGTCGCGTTGCTCATGAAACCACCCCACATGATACGAGCCAAGTGACACAAACAACGAAAATGGTATTTCAGCATCCGTGGAGTAGAGCCGACAGGCATGAAAAAGTGTTTTTGGACATACGCCTTTTCGCTCAGCTGGCCGACGTTCCAGGTGGATATGGTGTCGCAAGTAGACTGAATGACACGAAACGCATTGGGTCATGCAGTCGTTGTCAGACCTTGAGCAATTCATGAACACGTGCACGCCCATGATCGTGATATTCCATACACTGTCTTACTTGATCAACTGTGAGCATGTCATGCACGGCGTGATTGCCTGTCAACCTGTTTAACACCAGAACGATGAAGTAGTCAACTCAGACTACTTACAAGTTGGAGTAAATCAAACAACATCCTCACGATCCCTGGAGAGCTAATCTTCCATTACCTTCAGGAAGTCATTCCGCTCGATGTTGCGGCTAATGTTAGTTGAGATGAACCCCACCAAATAGGCACCAGCAGAAACAGAAGAGTTTGGCCAACTGTATGAAGTTCCATCGCGTTGTTTTCGTCGCTGTTGTTGAGAAGGTTCATTCTCTGTTCCGCTGTTATTTCATTATCGCGAATATCAAAATACTCAGCGAGCAACAGTTGTTTCACGTTCAACTCTCTGTCGAGTCTGGCACGTCAAGGATCATTCGGTCAAGAATGACGTTGAAAAAGATGCAAGTCCTCGACAGCCCCTTCAACGCCGTCAGTTACTGATCGACAAACTGTCCTAGATGATGACCCTTGGAAAACTCGAAGGCGTTCGAAAGGTTCACGCGTGTGATATATGCTTGGAACTCGTGAACTCTGGAAGCAGGTGTTTGTTAGCTTAATGTTCACAAAAGGTCAAACTCACCGGAGCCTGTCCAATTCAGCCCTAAACCCAAGGTCAAGACATCACCAGTTGGTAATCTTTTGGTACTCTAAGCAAGTTACTCAACACAGCACACAGCAAAATGTCATTTTCACAGCTACCGCGCTTAGGACAATCGATTCTTGCCCACCACATGCTTCAGAAGAAACAATCGTAATCGCATGGGTGAATTGACTCTGAACTCATTCAACATATTATTTTTGGTCACCGTCTACCGTACTCGAATAAAGCGTGCGAAAAAAATCGGAAGAACGAAAGTCCGGACGCCACAAACCAGTATCTCAGTATATCGGAAATATAATGGTTTTCCATGGAAAAACAACACTGTTCACACTGCCGGTTGCCAGTTGTATGCGACCATGCTGGTTCTGACTGACCGATTCGTTACAATGTCTCAAAGTAATGATTCAATCAATTGGACACGCACTCAAACAAATTGTTTGAAGAACCAGTCCAACAAACAAACTCGAAGCAGCAGCTGGTCGTCCAATTGACTGCCTGACGTTGACAAGTCTTCGTTCGGTTCGCAACGGCTCACGCTTGAGTGTGGATTAGCTGCGTGTCCTCCGATGGAGATGTTGCTGCATTCTAATCTCACTACATTAAGAGTATACACTTTCCTACTGTTTAAGTGTTAGACGAACAATTATGTTTCATTATTTACGGAATAATGCAGTGACAGTAAAGTACTTTATGATAAACAAACTTCCTCTCAGATATACGCGTTAAAAGTGATCACAAAAGAACATAAAACAATCAAGAGTGGTGATTTATTTTTTATAAAGTCTACTTCTTTAAAGTATGTTCTTCAAGAGTGATCGTCGTGAAGGTACTACTGTATATATACTCACCCAGTATGAACTCAGATACAGAAATGGAACGATCGGCTGAAGGGTGCAACGTGCGACGGACAGACTGAACTAACTCTTCCAGCTGTTGTAGAGCCTCCGGTGATAATACACTCCTACTGAGGGGCGTTTTCAGAAAGTTGGCCAGGCGTGGGGCCATGGACTTAACCCAGTCTTGTGTAGAAGACATGTTGTTCTGAATGGATAGGCGTGTCTTTGACAGCATTGACAATACATCCTTTAGCATTGCACGCTCAGCTTCCTCTTTGGCATGAAGACGGAGCGCCTAAGAACAGAGGAGAAGAAACGGGGTGAGGAATCAGCTGGAAAGTGTGCTCGACCACAAAGTCGTTTCAACTAACGTGTATAATTCATTCACTACTAATCTTCTCGTTGCCATGTTTATTCTTTGTCAGGCTGAGTCACACGTAGCTCCGTGGCAGCCACGTGTTTGTACACACTTAAGATGCATGCGTGCGAGTCTGGACAAACTGAAATCATTCAGCTAACACGTGATCCATTTTCACGTGTCAAGCAGGTACAGCTGCTGAATGCTCAACTTTTTTACGTCGTAAAAACTCAAACTCGGCTTTTAATCACATACACAGAACACGTGACTTGTATGGACCCCGTTCCAGTTACTGTGATCATGCGGAACGACTACCAGTGAAAATGTTCAAGTGTGTCTCAAGCGTTTGTGTGCCTTGTGCAGGACAAATGTCATCAACGAACTACTCTGTCCAACGCAAAAAAGATCCACTCGTTTGGGTATGGAACCATTAATTGTTTCCGAAACAATAAATAAACCGGGAGAAAGAGTGAGGAAACAGCCCGTGACTTGAACAAGATATGCACTAGCCGCACAGTCAGACATGTTCTCTGTGAAAGACCAAGAGCTAGGTTTGAATCATGGAAACGTGGGGAAGTTCTCGGTGTAACACACTCGAATTAGCAGGTGGTTAGAATCTGAGACGAATTAAGAGTTTGTTATTCAGCCGAAAACGTCTTACATAACCACTTTACCAATCATGATCAGTTCGATCAATTAAACGGGCAAGTCTCATCGTCGTCAGCAGTATTCCCCAGAGCATAAGGTTTGCTCCGTTTTTGTTTTCACTTTATAGAACATCTATGTTAATTCACGGTTACACCCCGAATCGAGTAAATAGATGTGTTGCTGGGCAGTTTGTGTGAACTGGAAAGTTGGTTACAGTCACACAGCCCATCTCTCTCAACACATCCAGTCTATGAGAAAGCGACAGCTGTAACCAATTGTGGATGACGTTCAGTCCACATGAAAAAAGCATAAATCCCCCACTACTCATCTATAATCAACCAGTTAATGATTTCTGTGATTTCAATTCAGAGAGAAGTCTTAGTCGAGAGGTCATCGATTGGAGTTAACAGGACAGTTACTGTGTCTCCACTTCAGGCGATCTGGCAACCTGATCATTAATCACAAACGAAAATGAATGGACGTCCACATATGACAACTCGGTGGCATTCAATGCGATGTCAACACGGTTGCCTCATGAAAGCGTGGTTGGAGTTCCAGTCCCGGTCGTGGCAAGGATATGCACTACGGACGAAATCTAACAAGGACGAAACTCGAGCCTAGTGGTTCTTTTCGAAAAGAGCCGATTAGAAAGTAGATAAGAATGCGACAGCCGCGATGAATTGTGGATAATGTTCAATCGATATGAAAAACACCCAGATATACCGATCTGTCGTTTCCACTTACGGTAAGGTAGAGGTCTGACAAACCAAACTCCTGGTCCTCCAGGTTGCGAGTTGGGAGAAGATTTGCAGATTCTTCTAGAAAACGTACCAGTTCTGGTACACAGCCACCCACCCGCTGCCTTGCGGTACAGGATTTTGAGCCAAAGACTTTGGTTTAGAACCCTAATCGTTCTCCTGTCTAGGTCTGGGCGCCATGACAGTATCTCAGCCCACACACAACCATGAATAGTCACAACACAAGTAATTCCATACTACATCGGCCGTCTAGCAGTATAAATCGGGTCACCCTATCTGCTGCATACAGCAAGGTGGATAGGCGAAAACATGCTACTGCTGACCACTCCAACATTGTCCCATCAAATATAACTCTCAGGCCCCTCCCGACCTCCATTTCTGATAATTACTACACAGGTCCCGAAACAGATCTAGCTAACCGTGGTAACGCTGAGTCGGTAGGTTCTGTCTCTTGCCATTTGGCTTCAGGCCTTCCTTGTCCCTTGCTTAAACCTAGAATGCGAATTAATATAGGTACCTTCA
>LUCH01002730.1:24793-87699 GCA_013368495.1 Paragonimus heterotremus | reverse complement strand
TGCTGATCAAGCAAGACATGACATTTCAAGAAGCCTGAGACATCCGCGAGCAGAGGAATGATGTCAATGCTGCTACTTCTGAATCGAACGTTATACTATTTCAGAAGGCCATAGCGCATACTCCCACCAGAAGTCAACCAGCGAACAAGTTTCCACGGCATCCTCATGTACCCGCCATCGATCAGCTATGTCGTGCGTCAAACTGAGCAAGCATTCTCACTCAGCGGTCAGAGCTAGTAAGGTTATGACGGAATTCTGTCCAACCTTGTTCAGAATTCCGGTGTGAATATCAGTCCGTCGGGTTGATTGTAGTGCGTCGAGGCCGTGCGAGATGCATATTAACTTCATGACGATCGCGTAAGTAACAAACTAATCACGGTCAGTTTTCAACAACCTGCGGTGTCGATACCAGGGGCTGAACAAGGATGACCGCTCATTGATGTTTCATCAGATGTGAGATCATGTGACTCCTTTAACCGAAGGGAATCAGAACATTTCAAATAGTCTGTCGTACTGCATATTCGGAAAGGCATTCACACATTTATTTCATAGGCATTGCCAAAACATTTCATTCAGGCGACATCCTCGTTCCGGCTGAACCTTACTTCGAATGTTACTCCGGACTCAGTACTATAAACAAATTCCCTGATGCTCTTCATCGTGGATACTACCGCTGAATCCTGATTGATATTTGAATTCGTTAACATCAGAGATAAGTTGTGCATCGGTTCTGATTAATTTCACTTGAGCAGCATCGAACTGCGTCTGCTGTCTTCTGAGAATCGTCTTTATTTTCTCCCATGGAATTGTCAATGTTCGCGTACGTTTCACAGTAAATACCGAAGGCTATTATCTCTTGGGTCTCCCTACAATGTACACGCTCAATCGTACGGCCTTTATCCTAATCAGAGCAAGTCATCAACAGGTAAATCGAAGAGACTGATTAGAAATGATAAATAATTACCAAACAAGTTAGTTTAGACGAAGGAATTGTTGGACAGGTTGACTGTGTATGACAGTCGCGACGTTAAAATGAATTGAATTACGGATACATCGATATCCAAACGAGGAAAGACAGTGCAAATAGGGCTGAACCACAAAGTTTGCAACTTGATTGGTTGACAACGAATGAGGCAGTGTGGACCGGAATAGAATTCAGCCCGAACTGATAAATCTAACTTGCATTCTCTTACAATCTCTCAAGTAACGTCAACGTTAAAACTGAATCAGCGGATGTTCAGCGATTAGCCTTATCTGATCCGTTAGAATATTCACTTGGTGACATAAAGTTTGTGGTTTCCCAACTACATGATATGTGTAGATAAGTACAATACGTTCAGATTGTCATGACTGCGTTAGTATGTGAATCCACGAGTAAAAATATCATAGCGTTTGGGATGGAAGCTGTTTGTGCCAATCTGTTAAAGTTGCTTCCGCACCCCCTGGTTTCGCACTCCTATTGGCAGGGAATGGATTTGATTTGGTTTCGTCTAGGTCGAATCCAGAAATAAGAGAACTAGCTGTGAGAAAATAATGGATGATCCAGTATAAAAAATTGTAGTAACAAACTAAGTAGAATTAAGTAAGATGTACTCTGCAGAGACATTTCGACCAATGTTTTCGGTTACGATAGGCGGACTATGATCAATTAACATGCATCAGTTTAAATAAGCGTAAAATAAGAATGAGACATCAGCTGCGATAGGAATAGCACACAGTACCAGTCACGTTCGAATGGACCATTATTAGTTAAAAACAGACGGATAAAATTCAAATTTCAAATTGGTCAATTAAGAAACTAACGAACAACAAAGCTGGCGCCGCCCAGTATTCTATCACACGGCATTTGGAAGAAACGGGACACGTAATTCACATGGAGGAGGCTTTTCATATATCGTATCACTCAATCAATAAACATACTTTATCTTTCGCTGAAGCCGTCGCGATACACCGCTACTAACCTTCACTTTGTGTACAGAAGCAAATGATAGTTAACCTATCACTACCATAGTGTTAAGAGTTTGCAATCATTCGTTAAGTGTTGCTATTATTTGAATGTTTTGGTTGTACCGTTTACTTAAGTTTATTTCCTTCTCTTGTCTTAAGTTTTATGTTGGACTGCCTATTATTGCCGTTTATTTCCGCGTGCTTTACTGTAAGACTGACATTGTTTGCACCGTTAGATTTTTAACTGACCAGTTTGAAACTTGAATTTTGTTCGTCCGTTTTTAACCAGTGATGGCTCATTCGAACGTGACTGGTACTGTGTGTTATTCCTATCACACCTGGACTCACTCTTATTTTATACTTATTTAAATTGATGCATGTTAATTGATTATAGTCCGCGTATCGTAACCGAAGAGATCGGTCGAAATGTCTCTGTCTGGGACAAACAACATGAATGTCGTAAGAACTGTTTACTTCTGTTGCAGCAGTGGAGACGCAACAAGAAGCAGGCAGTCCCATATATCACATGGACAAATAGTTAACACGTGTTAGCGAAAAAATACTCAGATAAAAGAGCATTTCATTATACAGCGAGGAGTGTCGTGTCAAAACCGGGGAAATTCAAAAGATATCGCCATAACTTCTGAAAAGGAAAACAGGCGAAATACTAGTGAAGAGGGCAAAAGACTGCGAATCGACTGCTCCGATAGCATTCCTCGAACAGTTCAGGCTGGAATCCATCGACGCCACTGTTCAGTATAGACATTGTAGCATGAGTGAGTAATTTGTCAGATTTGATGATTCGGATGATACAAAATTGGGAGAGATCCGGAATTCGTGTAAGCTGCGAATCCTAGACGGGAACTGGGATATTTCAAATTCCCACTCACTCACGCGCACAGTCCACTGCTTCCTTTGAAATCCACCAAATCATCCGTCCGACTGACTGCTCAATCACCATTTCTGAACTGTTCAGTATCGAATCCACAAAGCCCATCATTTAAGTTCCGTCGGTTCCTTATGAAAATACGTTATAAAGGCGAGCTCCGTTGTCGTCAGGTTTCGTCAGTAACACATATTTCTTTCTTTCTTTCTTTCTTTTAACCATTTGAATAGAATAGTCAGAAGACACAAGTTACAATATGAATTCATTTCACACACTCTCGTCAGTCGTAAACGTGTGACTAGCATGAAAACAAAACCAAACAAGACTTAAATGAAACGGTCAAAAGTACAAATTAGGCTGGATCGTGATTGGCACTCACGGTCAAACCCGCGGTAAACAAAGGTTGACAGTCAGTTGTTTTTGTGCACATAGAACCGGCTGTTGACGGCTGATCAACAAAGCTTCAATATACTTGAGAAGTTGTGAGTTGTGAGCGTTCATCAAGATCTTAAACGAAGATGCGGTGTTGATACTGTGACCTGTAGTCAAGAAGAGCCCTGTACTTGATGAAACGGCGTTTCGTCCTCGCTGAGTGTCATTCACTGGCGGGTTAGACATTGCAACTCTCAACCAATTTGGGATGTGTTCCTTGGCCCTGGTTTCAAGCATCCTTTCCGTTCCACCAATGTATGTTTCCGCAACTGCTGGAAAATTGATAGATGCAATGACTGATATAAAACATAGGGGTTTGCTTTTTGACCGGGGGTAGAGGTAACCTAGTGGTTTGTGAGAGCAGGACAATCTTTGCTGCATTATACACCCGTTTTAGCGCGGCGCTGATCATCTTACCAAAGGCATTTACCAGACTATCTCCTTCGAAGAGGAGTTTGATGTAAACATTTTTTTGAAGTATGTCCAGAGTTGTGTTTTCCGCAGAAGTAAATTTGCTCCATTTCTGAATGAAACGTTCGGGGAAATTGTTAGCACGAAGCTTTTCATACAGCACTGTTTGCTCGGCTCACAATCTATCATCGGAGCATATTCCTGATGCTCTATAAAACGGTGCGTGTACTAATGATCTTTTGTCTGAAATTCATGTATTGTTCCGTCCATGTTGGCTTATGGTACACAGAACGTTCGATAGAACCGTCCGAACGGCGCCTAATCAGGATGTCCAAGAAGGGCAAACTGTTCTCACCATCGTACTCAACTGTGACTGACAGATTTGGGTGGACAGAGTTAAACGCTTGAATCGTTTTTCCCACTTGTTTCCTGTCTTGTCCAATCAAGATCATGTCATCAACATATCGTTTGTAGAGTCTTAATCCGTCTCCAGCTGGAGGCAATGCCTGTTCAATTTTGGCCATAAACACATCGGTTAAAACAGGGCCGAGTGGGCTCTCCATGACTACACCATCTATCTGTTGAAAGTCCTTATCCGAAAAACAGAATCTCACATTTTCAATGCATAGTAAATGTAAACGCTTCAAATAGTCAACGGAGATTGGAAGAAGAATGGAGTTGGACAAAACGAAATCACATATAACATCAAACGTTTCGTGAAGTGGCAAGAGCTGCAATCCATTGGAATTCCCGCGAACACCGAATGCTGCTTGGACAAAGAAGAACATTGGGAATGCGCTAGTTCATTGTAAACAAATTGGTCGGACGATTATTAGCAGCTTATCGTACCTGGGGAAATGAATGACCTCAATTGGTGGTCTCACGCGGAGAACCGATTCGACGGACAAGGCTCTGTGTAGAGTAGGGTTCGTACACTTTCCTAAGATTATTCGCTTTCTCGTCGGTTGGTAATCACCTTCACATCATTGTAGATCTTGTTCTGAAACTGCCATGTAGCATGAAGTTACGACACGTTTAATGAACCCCAGCACAGAATTGAATATCATCTAGCAAGGACAAGAGAAGTTATCATATGCGTCAAAGTTAACAGTACCAACGTGGAACGCATATGCCTGATTGACAACAGGTCAGCCAATGCCTTTCACGAAGTTTGTTGCATGCTGAGGTTAAACAGTTGTCAAAGAGGAATATGAGAACAGCACCAGCTTCTGAATATTGGGATGGAACATAGACCGAGGTGTTGCAGAGTATGGGGTAAGCGCACATGAAGTTTGGGAAAATTTTGAGAGTGGTCACGTTTAAATATTGTGAAATTTAGGGAACCCGTCTGTAGAGTTTCTAAAGAGTTGACATGAGTACTAAAGTGTAATGGGAATTTTGATATATCAGGTGAGTTGTAACGTGATAATAATATAGTACAGTAAAATAATTCAGCGGGATGCTGAGGTTGCACATGTCGCCTGGTACGTGTGGTTACTGACTGCCAGGATTCTGATGCAAAACACTTGAGCCTAATTAGAAGCGAACGTAAATAACAATTCTCATGACCGAGGCGTCTCCATATCTGTTGCCAGCAACGTAAAGATGGTGTGTGTGTGCATGCTGTTAATCTTGCTCCCGATTTCCGCCCTTCGTGACCTTCACAACTGACATTGTTTTCACTTCGGATGTCGCTCTGTCTGATTGGCGCTCAACAACTGTTAGCCAAATTGTGCAGTTTGCGACCAAAATGCCAGCCTCCACGAAAATCACAACAGCATCAACGCTGTCCTCAATTATCAGAAAGTTAACACCTAACTGGCTTTCTCAAACACGACTTGAGATAGTGTCAATTTCGACCGATAGCAAACTTGGCATATGAGAGAATTTATTTCATTTTGTCCCATAACTGTAATAGCCAGATGAGATGTAGTCGAACAAGCATGTTTGGTGCATTTCCTCTCTTTTGACTGGAGGAAAATATTCGAAAGGTAAATAAGTTGGAATCAATTTCCTGTGCTCCAATCATTCATGTAGTCTATTGATTTAAAACATACAATGTTTTGAAAGTAAACTTTCGTCGAGAGAATTGTGTGTCCCTTCAACGATTGTTGTTGCTGACGGGGAAGATGGTAGTACTCAAAACACAGAGATGATCCATTCTGTTTCATTCTCTAAATTGAGCTGTTCATAACGGATGTGCTCATGAAACCATTCGACTTATTACTCACACCATGCAACAGTCTGACGGTTGTGTTTTCTAATATAAACACAGATGCCGCAACACGTCAACGTTGTCAAGTTTTTGTAATTTATTGTTCAGTGGTTGAATTAATCTTCAGTTAATTTCAACAACGTGAGTTGGTCTATCGTCGACAGTATTGCCTAGAATTCGGGAATTTACAACGCAACTGGGAGCGTTCTTACCGACTGTAGATACGTAACTGGCGACATGTGCATGCTGGTTGTGGTCTGGGAAACACCGTATTTCCATTGTGCGTCTATTGTAGCCTTTTTGGGGAACATGTTATCCTATTGTGTTCTGAGCAGTAGCTGTAAGTGTAAGTTATCCGCACTAAATCTTACACGAATGAAGTTAAACAGTTTGGGCGTCTTGTTTAACATGTTATCTGTAAATGGATCACGAATAACACAACTTGCTCATAAAGTTTTGTTATCCCCCATACATTTATCAATCTTGTAATTGTTTGGTGGAATCGGATAAATGTGAAAGAATGTATGCTATCAGCAGTGTCATTTATTATTCCAGGTGGTCAACGGCTCGTGACATCCGGACATCCTGCATACCATATTAGCCACTTTGGCAGACATGGAGCCGTGAAAAGTATCAGCATCCAACATTAGTAGTTCATGAAGGCCTTAAGTTACTTAGGAGCGCCAGACTAAGTGGTAGCGATAAATTCACTATGGAATATTGGTGGCTAGTGGGTGGGTGGATTAGTGAGAAGCTTTCCAACTTGACAGGTGTATATTATGTAGGTCTAAAACTGAATGTGAAACAGTCGCCTGTGAATAAAGACTAAAGTCCTTTTGCTACTTGCTGTCAAGCTGTTCAACCTATCTCCAGCAAACTGATACAACTCTGGTCACAATATCTGTGCAGGACAAAAATGATATCAGAAAGGCATGGAATTTACGGGAGCATTACGACCGTTTTTACTACAGAGAGGCTGATAAACATTGGAATGAATAAGATCAAGATGTTTCATTCCTTCAATTAATCTATAGAAACTTTGGAGAAAGTATGGTGACACGTTTGGCTAGAACATTTTCGAGCCAACACTCAGAATGACGTTGGAATCCAGTCAGTTGTTGATTAGTTGGTAAGCGATGTCACCACAAACGGACGAGGAGTCGGACGGTGACACTAAACTATGATGCATGTTTCAATGAGAAACGTTGTATTGTCTATTTCAGCATCTTGTGATAAATGTACTTTTCTATTGAATTCGTAACAGTGGATTCGGGCACGTTAAAACATAGGCCGGGAATGAAACGCTATTACTAAACCGAACTACCCACTGTCTACAAGCTGATGTGGAAATACAAATTTGTGTAACTTTTCTCGTCGTCCAATCTGGGAAAATCTAAATGATATCAAGATAGAACGTGAAATGCAGGTCTTCTAAATCTAGCTAAAATCGGAGGTAATCATTTCACCGGCTTCGGATTCAAGCTAAATTCATTGGTTGTCAACGGCTAGAAGAGTTCACACAAGTCACGACATTTGATTACGATTACGCCGTGGTGTTGGGCCTTTAATCAGCTATTTCTCATATTACGTATGACCAGTAAAGTGAGGCACTTGTAGAATATGAACTTCTACCAGGTATGAATTAATTTATGTTTCACGTTTTCAAACCATTTCTTTGTCAGTGGCATGAATGGTATTGTCTGTCTGTTAATCACTGGGATGTGGTCTTCACACAACTGCGACACCGTTTAATAGGGAAGCGGCTGTTCATCCCCCTGATAGGAGCGGTGTTCACTTGATGTCAACCAGACTGTGAACAACCCACATGCACATCTAGAGATGTTCGTTTGAATACCAACGTGCCTGACAAAAGTAATATGCATATTGGAGTGAGGCGGAACTGGAGTACAAAAACCAGGCTCATGGCTCGGATGTAGACACGCAAACCTGAGTTTAACCTCTGAATTTAACCAAGACAATGTGGTCAGATTTATGAAGAAGGATTTTGTGTTTAACAGCTGAGCGTCGGATTGGGTGGCGGACAACATTTGACCCGTGGGGTTCCTTACAAGCGGCCAGGGCTTCTGAGTGTATGGGCGTCAATTAGAATATACCCAGCAACATATCACTCGGCCGATTGCACAGACATATTGCATTGTTGATAAATGGATTGAGGATAACACAACGTCACGAGAAAGTTGTAATAAACTAAGTCTCAACCACCTCGGCTGGCCTTCCTCAAGAGCGTTGTAATCGTTTGTTAATGTGATTTTGATTACAGCACTCCTGAGGGAGGTCATTCGAAGTAGTTGAAACGTTAACAAGAGTGTAGTCTTGGTAGATGTTCATGTTCTACAGGTGTTTCGGTTGACTGGTCACACGTAATATGATGTGAATGTCCCCAATCATAATGGCGATGACTGTTGATGGTCGTCAGTAACCAGTTGGCAGAATAAATTCAGTTGTGGGATCAAGTAAACGAATGTACAATTGTGACCACAACAACGACAGTAAAAAGTGACCAGAATGTAGCGAACAATAAATGTTGTAAGATATCCGCACCAAATATAGTACAATTTAGGTCAAACAGTCTGTGCGTCGTGTACAACATGTTATCGATGAATGGACGGATAATAAGACAAAGTTACGAGCAATTTATAAAAACCTAGGTTTCAACCACCTCGGGTGGCCTTCCTCAGGTGTGTTGTAATCGAATTACAAACGGTTACAATCGCCAGCATCACTTGTAACACGAAATCCCCGTTTACCACGACTCTACTATTGGCTTACAGCTTGCTGAATCTTTGTGAGAGATATTCATATGTAGCGCCTCCCTGGTTCCCGTAAACGTGCTACACAGAGCGTAGTTGAAAACACCAGTCCAAAACGTTGCATCACTGAATACAGTCCATCATGTTGTGGGGAGCTTCCCATGCTGCGGTCTCATTGCAGCCAGGCTCTGTCGAACATTCTATTGGATTCTACAGGAACATTCAAACTCAATGCATCGATCGGATAAAATTGAAGTTGTGTATTATTTGATAAACTTTAGTACCACTGTGAAGAGTTGGTTAACCAACCTCAGAACCTCAAGTGGTTTGAGCGCATTTCAACGCTGGACTCCAGAGAAGCTAATCTTCAGGAAAACTGGCAATTTTGGCATGTGGTTGCACATCGGCCTGAATGGCCATCTCTTCGTTCCGCTTTGAGGTGAGGAGTGACTGACTGCAGAGTCAATGACAACATCACCACTCAGATTCATCCTTAAACCACCAATCACTCTTTGCTCATGTGATCCTTACCTTATGCCGCACAGTTTGATCATGGGCAATATGCCGAATCGCATTCAGAAATGTTCAAGCACAGGCCTAATGTCTCTGAAAATTGGGCTCTCTGGGATCATAATTCTCGTTAATACTATTAGCTCTAATCTCACTGAATAATTGTTCCAAGTGTCGTTCCTGGAATAGTAAGCGAACATTCGTGAGCATGCATGTACGAGAACTCTGGTCAAAACTGATTTGGCTAGGAACATCACTTTATAAAATGTGTAGAATAAGCCTGTTGCGATCAGTATGTAGTTAAAAGAATTATAAACGAATAAGTTGAACATTGTATCAAACGTATGGAGAATTTCAGAATAATCCCGAATGGTACACGTGAACTGCTCAAATATCAAGACACTTGGCTCAATCACGTAAGATTGACAAACTCTAATTAGTAACTGTCACCAGGTGAGCGCAACTAACAACAGACTACAAGCGAGTCTTATCCCGGAGGTTAATGTACACATCAGTGATCCGAACGTGAACGTGATGGAAAATAACGATGTGGAATATGAGAAAGCCAAGTACACAACACACACAATTTGTACCCAACACAACTTGGATCACGCAACTGTCTCGTGTATGGTACCATATGTGGAATGCAAACTAGTGTATTGCCTGGACCAACTGTATATGTGATAGAAGGAATTTGAGGTCAAATTTGAACACGGCCGTATACTGATAACTAGAAAACAGTCCGATATACGCGCGTAAGACGGAAGCAGTTGGATTAGGTGAAATTAACATATGAACTTATTAGTGTAAATTACGCTTTCTAACAGTAAAATTGAGACAGTACACTATGAGGCTAAGAGATACATGTTGGTCGATATATGTTCGAATTGAAATTGTATAATACACCAGATCATTCGAATGCATACCTTTAGAATAGTCGTCAGGTTGTAAACTGTAATACTCAAGTAGATTGGCATCGTCCGACTCCTCGTTCGTTTTTGACGACATTGCTCTGCATCTAATCATCAACAGACTGGTCTTCAAAGTCATTCTGTATGTTGGCTCTAATGTGATCTACCAAAATGCGTCTGCTGTGATGCCGGAAACGCCTGGATCTGGCACAGATGACAGAATTTCGTAATGTGTATAGAGGAAAATCTCCATTGTCATCATCATTAAGGCAGTTTCAACCTTGTGCCAGTCATAGCAATAGATTATGTGAACGATAAAACTGTAGATCTGCATGTAATCTGTACTGGTTTGTAGGTTTCGTGTTGTATTTGTTTAGCGCCAGTTACACGCAATTTTTGAGACCTCTAGGATTTTATAACCGTGCTCATCAATACATGGACAAGTTAGACGCATGGATGGATTTACCCAAGCGCAAAGCGACTGTGCATTACACGTGGGCGTCCCAGCAACTGACAGCTGGTTGACAAAAGCGATGTTTGAACCGCCATTCTCTTCCAACATACATGTTTCCTAATAACACTCAGATACATTCTTTGAAATAAACGTGCCTAATCTATGATCAGATACAAACTAAGTCTTTGGCTTTGGATAATTGGACTTTACGAGTTTGAACAACTTGTCATTCATGATTGCCATTCCTCATCCTACTGATGTACCATAAACAAGGAACCCACGAAAACGTGTTGTATTCAACTTGATGATAAGGCGCCGAAAACACGCATGTTTACTTCAGATTTTTTTCTCCATGAAATCGGCATATTCACAGTATTTGAACAAACGGGATACCCAGCTCAACTAAAACTTGATAAGTATAATAATGTCAGTCCATAAATGGCGGGAGCAAATGCAGCCGTTCAGTTGCTCGAATAACGTTTAGAACGCTTAGAATTTCCGGAACAATACTGGACCATCGTCACTCGGGACATCGTTATAACGACTAGGTTTCAATGAGAAGGACACATGGATTCGTAGTAAATGCTACGTGAACTACAAGCTGACTAATTCCGTAATAGTATTAACAAAGATTTCGCCGAATGAGGCACATGAATTTGAGAGTTACGTTCAGCAGCTCGTGGTCAAAATCTGAAGAAATAAGTCAACATGACTGTGAACCCAACTCCACAGGGCCAAACCCAAGGCGGAATTTCCGAGAAATACTGAATCGTTCGTGCATAAGTTTTTATTTTTGTTATTCGATAATATTGCTCTTGAAGAAGTACAATTAGTAGGAACATAATTTTGATCTCTGACAACTACATTTAGTCCGTTGAGTTTCGAAAGTCAATTTAGAAACCTTTATGGCCAAGTGGTAGATCTGAAGCCATTGTCAGCTCTTACTGTTCAAATGCTCAAAGCAACCTTAGTCCTGTCATGCTATTAGTAACTGATCAGGGAGACCAAAGCTGAAATCTCACTCACTAGACAGCACCTAACCTCACTGAATTCTCTAAGGTGAAATGAGGATACAACAATATCCGGAACTGATAAACGTACCAAAATCGTCATTCTGGATGAAGCTGATCACTTAGCTAAAATGAATGCGCCGCTTAATTGCTAAACGACCATGAAGGTTAGTCACAAGCCCTAGCCAAGAAAAACGAAGAAAGAAGGGAACTCAACTACTAAAACAACTAAGCTTCTGTTCATGTCTGTGTATTCGTGTCAATAAATTTCGTCTGGTACGGTGCACGTAAGGTTTTCTACAGCAGATGCGTCTGATGTACAAATCTTTCCTTTTATCGGTAGGTTTGATTTTTCATCTGCCCCCGTGACTATTCTTAGTAATTTCGCTGTTGATTTGTGTATCAACGTGATGGTGGTATTTTATTATGCAACTTTTCGCATGTGGCATACCGTTTCGTTTTGCTGATGTTCCCATAGAGTTCACGATCAATGGTTAAATTGTAAGTGAACAAAATTTGTGGGCCCATGCGTCGTCTTATTAGACAGTGACACAAACCAAAGCATAAACCTGAACAGATTGCATTAATGGGGGAAAACGAACAGTGGATAACCAAAAAAATGAAGCCCGTCCTTATTCATTTATTGAAAACATGATAAACACGGTGCTCAAATCGTTCCATTCCAGTCGAACCAAGATTGGTGTGGATGTTTTACAATAAAGTGGAAGCCCAAACACCAGTTCAATCACTAGACAAAAATCAATTAATCGGAGTTCAGTTCAAAAGAGAACGGTGGGGAATGACGAATCAGACTCAAGGTTCAAAGTTTGTGAGCTGTAGAAAGTGACCAATCATAATTTGGATCAAATTTTCTGGAGCAGCCTGAAGTAATTAACCGGATTTCAGATCTGAAGTTGAAATGATTGTTGTGTGCAAGAGTAAGCATCCGTCCATCTACACTCACATCAACGCTCAGATCTGTACGTCAAAACACCTAGTACTGTCAACTCTTTTGGTTACGAAACGTTTTGAATCAAAATGTGAGACGCAACGGAAGCCTAAATACCAAAACCATGAATCCTGGCTATATTCTTTTCATAATTCCCACTAAACAAGTGGTTACAATCGTCTTCAGATCATCTCAGTCAGGCAGGTACGGTCACACACGAACTTAATTTGAGAACAAAACAGTGTTTGGGCAAATGGATAGCTTAGCAATAGTGTCAAGACGATGTATTTTTAATGCAAAGGCTTATTAATTAGACGTTGACTACATATTACTGATAAGTATGTCAACATATTTGTTAACTAAGAAGAAGCGAAACAGTGAAAATCTTTGGCTTCTAGTGGATTCGCACTTCTTACCATTCATACGGTTGCAGTGTTCACTATTGACGCTAATATGTCTCAGTTTTATTTGTTTAGGGATTTCTGCCAGGGCAGTTGCTCGCTGATATGGAATAGTATGATATGTAGCTAACCGAGTCCACCGTGAGCCTGTCTTCTTAGCTGATACAGTGTGTCAGAGTGTTTCAGTATACAGTTTCGGCCGCTAGTTAGAATTCATCCGAGCTCATATGTTAAAAATGAGGCTTTTTTTCCTTACACGCGTAAACTAAATTACCGGTGTTACATAACAACACTGTATGCAATAACAGACTATGAGTGTCGTACAAGTTCTCACGGGTTATAAGTTGGAAGTTATTACATGTTGAGTAATTCTTACTGAAAAATCTAGCACTTCTGTTTAGTACTGATTTTCAAACGCTTCCGCAGGTTTTGAAACGTAGCTTACCGTATTACACAGGGCAAAACTTGTGCTCGTCGGTTTGCACTTTTTAACGCCTCTACAGTACGTATAGCGGTGCATCCGAACTCGCTTTAGCAACGTATACACGACCACGCATTTGCGTTAACTGTAGCTTGAAACTTTGTGATCAGTATCCTGGATATCTTTGAACATGTACAAGTCCAAACCATTGGTTATCGTGACTTTTCCAATTTCAATAATTTCTGTGCTCTATTCGTTCAGCTTACTACCACTGAGAACCCAGTAAGAGCCATTTACATTTGCTGAGCCATTCAGCAGCTCATGGTTGACCACTACACCTACATCAATGGTTGTGCGCGACCCGCAATTAGCCAATCAATGCACTGTGACCTTCAGATTTGAAGAGCCAACTAATCTTAACGATGTACAGCATGAAGATGACCGTTTCCAAATACGTATACTTACTCGATGAATCTGAAGACACGGATGATGTAAGTTACTTCTGTGTAACAGAAATTGTCATGTTAGATGTGTTTTGGGAGAATTAGACGTTGTTTAAAAAGTTTCGAATATTCTTAAGTATATTTTCTTGAGTTACTTTTATGCACACTTTACCGGTAAATGTGTACCAGACATAAATATCAGTTTCAATGAAGCCTTCGTCAACTCTACTCACATTACAGATGATTTCGTGACCAGTCGAGATAAATGAAGTGGGCATAATAACTTGACTCCCCTGAGTTTAAAGTTTGAAAATGCTGAGTAATAACCGTCACCATGTATGTCCGTCCAAAATAAGAACTTTCGTGAGGAAGTACACTGACAAAACAAACAATAACTTCCATTATTTATGCACTTTCGGTTTTGACGATTTGTATTGAGTGAACACAGTTCACAATGACATACACAGAACAGGTGAACACATTCGTTAATGATGTAGCTTCAGAATAAAATAATTATATCGCTGAGATTAACGTCGACTTGCTCCACAAAGGTTTTATGTAGGCTTGTTCTCTTTAGAGCAAGCAGCACTTGATCATTTATCCGAAGATAGTAAAACCAGAAAATTGACAACATATTTTTGTCGACTTTCGTTCGTGGGTTCAGATAGTCTGGTTACTGAATAGCAGGCTGATAATAATGAAGTTGTATGATAGTGCTGTGGGATTTCACTTTCACCGGCTCTCTATATGCGTTTACAAAAGTAGCTTAACGAAATGATTACCAAGGCTGTACATTAGTCCGTGTTCCGAACATTTTCAGTCGGTAGCAAATGTACCACTACTTGTATGAGGTCAGGGTTGTTTAAATTTTCGATCGGACTCCACTACTACTTATGGCTGACCACAAACGTACTTACTGAAATGAAAATTGAATCACTGTATGACTTAATCACATTACGTTTAGTTAACATTAATCTTCTTCAATCTTTAGTTTTGCACAGGCATGGATGGTTAGGCCATGTACTGGGGATGGTAGCTAGTCAACTGCGGCACAACACTGCCGAAACTGCGACCGACTGGCTTAGGGTGCCATGTAGACAAATTATGACACTCGTGATTCACAAAATAAGTGGTTGGAGACTTTAAGTGGGACAGCAGCTGACCGCACTCAGTGGAGTGAATGTTGTCGTTATTTAGTTGATTTGTCCGTGAAGTGCAATGAGTGAACTTGATAACGTGAGGTAATAAAACCCGTGATAAAGGTCTTTTACTGACGATACCCTACGTTTGCTTATAGCTCAACTGCTTATTTGCAAAGTGTGGGTACCTAGATGTTGAGTGTTTGAATAATCTGACAATAAGCCGGAGGCCATTTAACTAAGAAATCCTGATCACAGAATTGTCAGTCGAAAATCAGGACGATTACGATTATACTCCTTTTGAGACCGGCTTGTTAGCCACAACGCCACTACTCTAACAGCAGGCACCACTAGATGGACACATCAAAATGTTCAACTACACCCACTTGTGAGCGGTATTTAACTCGTTAAATTAACTAAAATGTTAAATGTACAGAATCCTTCCGTTCAGTCAGATCGATAATTTCATGACTTAAACTAATCAGATAAGTTGAGCACCAATCATACAAGGAAGTGGTTGAGTACTTGGAAATAACTATTTGGCACTGTTTAATGTGAGATTACTGGCGTTGTGGTAAGCATCTTATAGTCATAAAAGCACGGGCGAAAACTCCTGTCTGGATCATGATTTGCACTACCGATGAGCTCTAATAACAACGAAACTCGAGTTTGGTGTTTCCTTCTGGAGTAGGCTAGCGGAAGTCATTATCGGAATGTGAACATTGTGATAACTTGTGGGTTACATCCAATATGCAATTGATTCGTCCGGCCATGAAAGCGAAACCGACTGTAATAATTGGCGAGTTCGCTCATAGCTAAGTAACAAAATATGGTCATTCGCCAATGAAATAGAGGAATGGTAATCCCTGATGACGTAGAGACTGTCTTAAAGTTATAAGTACAGAGATAGGTTTAACGTCATTCATGGTTAATTGCATGTATCACTCAGTTCGTCAATCATGCACAACATGGCCAAAGTGTACAGTGGATCAAGAGGTCCCTCAGTAAATCCAATATAAACAAGAACAGATTTAAAATACTAAGCAGAGAAACAAGAAATTTTATGTATGGGAGTATGTCATGAACTGCAGCACCCTACCATCTGAGGTAGTTTTTTAACAAGCGGTTTACGTGAGTAGGTAAACCCAGCCAGGTAAATTGCAAACTACATGAGCAGCTCTGCCAAAAAAGCTCATGATTTTCGCCTTTGTTAGGGCTAGTCAATGACGCGCGGCCTTGCAATGACTATGATTTGAACCCTGTACGTGCTTTCACTGAGCAGCTGTGTTGACAAATGTTCCAATGGCTTCAAAATGAGCATAATCGAACTTTCGTAACAAAACGCCAGAACAGGTTCGTCCGTAAACATTGCTAAGTTTCACCAAGATTCTCATTGAGTGACACGGTTAATGTTGGTAAGCTCATCATCATCTAACTCGAATGAAACTCACGTCTGTTGGTTT
The DNA here is from genome assembly GCA_013368495.1 of Paragonimus heterotremus. Classification (NCBI taxonomy): domain Eukaryota; kingdom Metazoa; phylum Platyhelminthes; class Trematoda; order Plagiorchiida; family Troglotrematidae; genus Paragonimus; species Paragonimus heterotremus. Next base: position 71,336 of record LUCH01002730.1, on the reverse strand, counting down.
TTGTAAAACATATCCAGTGAAAAGTCCATCGAAATGCACAAGATACCGCAACATGTGAATTAGATGTATCAATCAAGACCCCGTTTACTCAACACGCTCATCAACAATAAAACCAGGTTTAGATAATATTATCATAAAACAGAGAAATCGGAGAAGGAACCTTGTACTGACCCAAGCAGTTCGTACATTCTTATCAGTCAAAACGTTATCTGATCGGTATTCTGAGTTGATCATAACTAGATTATACCATGTTTGTTTTCTATCTGGCTAACTTCAAGGGGAAGTATTAGGCTCCAGTTTTGCTCTCATCCCCGTTAATCAATAGTGCATACTCTCGTCTAGACTCGAGCTCACACTCCGTCTTTTGTGAATTTGAGACCGGCTTGTTAGCCACAACGCCACTAATCTAACAGCAGGCACCACTAGATGGACACATCAAAATGTTCAACTACACCCACTTGTGAACAGTATTCAACTCGTTCAATTAACTAAAATGTTAAATGTACAGAATCTTTCCGTTCAGTGAGATCGTTAATCTCATGACTTAAAAATTCGTAGTTATTTTGAAGCTGCTGACTTCACTGGACCCATTGAATTGTAGATAAATTGTGGATTGAGATCTAGAAATTTACTCTAACACAACTTATCGAAGATAGGAAGCTGAAAGTCGATTCTGAATGCGCAGGCTGCTGTCAAGTGTGGTCGGTGTTTAGTTGATAACTACCATTCAATAAGGTATATTTCGATGACACAAATCATGAGAATGTATCGTATATTGTAACAGAGTAACCTTTGCGTCATTGCTTGTTGCCTTGCACAAAACGAGTGAAAGGTTCACGTTGCCAATTACCGCTTCCGCTGCTTATAATAAGATTGATTATTGAGTACGCATTAAAGCATTGAGAAGAAACTGCTGGAATCACGTGATGACCGGTCAGTAAAACATTTTCGACAAAAAAGGTTGAGCTAACAGCGATGGACTTGTGGCCCAGTTAGGGGAATCTTCATTGTATTGTTCACGACAGATATTGGCAGGTTTACTTTAGCTGCTATGCTTCCTATACCCATCGGCTGAATTCAGTCGGCCGTTTTATGATGACTGCGACCATCGTCGGTGACCTAATGGATAAGTATCTGGATTGCAACCTGCTACTCATCCACGAATGATGGATTTGATTCCCTATCACCAATGCGACCTAATTAAATCGAAATGTCTGTCCACCACGCGGCTGGTGGTCGCTGGGACTGGTTCCTTGCAGTAACTAACTTTTATCAATCACTGCTTTGTGAAAAACAATGTTATGTGAAAGCATACCAACCGGGTCAATGACGGAGTATTTTGCCTTCAGTCTGATAAGCATCAAACCTTGTTAAGTTACAGGATTTATAGGTGCTGAAATTATATATAGGTTAGTTCACAATCAACGTCATTCGAATTTTTCCTTCCGAGTTAACGAATCGGCTCAGTGTTTTAAACTTAAAGAACTCGTAATGTAAATTTTCACTCCAGTGAAAGTAAAACCAACGATTGGACACGCACGCATGCAGACAGCAAGAAGTCGACTGTCTAGGACTTTCAATCATTCCACCAATAATGACCATGGGCCTGACTAGAAAGGACCTCTGTGTTGCACCTACTGGCATTAGTCATGGAGGTCGTGAAGAAGACATCCGTAACTCACTCGTGTATACACAATGAATCTTTCCGTAAATACCACAAGGGAATTCTTTAATACCACGGAGAAACAGTTGCATTACGATAACGAAATATGACAAATCATCTTAGATGTGAACAAATTTGCGCACTGAGGCATCGGTGTCAAAACAGTACTGAAACATGACGCAGTGTGACGACTTGCACAACTCGGTGACCTATTGGGCTAAGCTGGACGGTGTGGCCACCACACCGATAGAGTCACTCATGCCAGGCAGGCCAATAGATAGTGGTCTGACAAACCACAGTCTCCTGGTCCTCCAGATTGAGGGTTGGAAGAAAGTTTGCATTCTCTTCCGGAAAATGTACCGGTTCTGGTACAATGCCACCCACCCGATGCTTTGCGGTATAGGCTTTTGAGCCAAAGATTTTGGTTGAGAAACCTAATCGTTCTCCTGTCTAGGTTTGGGTGCCCTAGCAGTATCTCAGCCCACACACAACCGTGAATAATCACAACAGGTAATTCCATACTACATCGGCCGTCTCGCAGCATAAACCGGGTCGCCCTATCTGCTGCATACAGCAGGGTGGATAGGTGGAAACATGCTACTACTGACCCCTCCCACACTGTCCTGTCAAATTTAGTTCTCAGTCACCTCCCGGCCTCCAGTTCTGATAGTTACTCCACAGGTCCCGAAACAGATGTACTTAACCGTAGTAACACTGAGTCGGTAAGTTCCGTCACTTACCACTTAGCTTCAAGTCTCTCTCGTCCCTTGCTCAGACTCAGAATGCAAATTAATAGAGCTGCCTTCAACGTTCGCACGCTAAAACAGATGGGTCAACAGGCCGCTCTTGCACGAACGTTAGACTCGTTGCATGTCGATATCTGCTGTATCTCGAAGACTAGACTCCAGGACAGTAGTCAGCGTATGGAATTAACAGTACCCGCACTGTCTACTTTATACTGGCTAAACACTTCGGCTGACTCCACAACTGCTGTTACATATTAGGCTGGAGTAGGTATAGTCCTTAGCACGATGGCCGCAGCCCCATTGATAGACTGGATTCCTGTTAACAGTAGACTTTGTACCGACCGCTTGGCAGGTTCTGTTAAGGCCAACTCTAGACACAAGACTTTTAGAAATTTATTCAATGTGTCTGCTTACGCTCCTACTGACTGTAATGACGTCGACGTCAAGGACGCATTTTACTCGGATCTGGCCGCTCTCCTTCGGTCGACACGTGGCTCTGATATAGTCGTTCTGGTGGGAGATATGAATGCTCATGTCGGCCGCCACGATGAGGCGGAATCTCGTTTTGGGTGGCAGATATGGGATAGCATCACATCGGTCAGATAATGGCGGGCGATTGTCGCAGCTGTGTGTTCAGCATGAGCCATTTGTAGCTAGCACTAGTTTCAGGCATCGTGCACGCTGTTAAATCGCCAGAAGATTCGAAGTATGCGTCGAGGTAGCCGAGTCTTACGCCTGGACTAGGCTGGATATATATATATATATATATTAAAATGGAGAGGGCAGAAGACTATGGGTAAAAAATACATGCCGTCATCGAACGTGGTTCTACAAATACAGTAATAAACAATTTGGATATACAGTAACGTACGACCAGGTTTACAAACGCATTTAACAGTGCAACGGAAGCGTGACAAATCGTCCAGTTGATTCCAGCAGCAAAATATATAGTGTGTTACTGTGACTCATATAAACAAATGTGGGACATTGTGGAAGGAATCAAAATATAAGTAATAAATTCGGATACAGTTCAACTGTTTACCACCGATGTAGGGTTGATGTAAATGGACTAAATTTTGACGTATCAAATGGTTAGTAATAAGCATTCAGAACAGACAAGTCACGTTTAATTTGAAGATGAAGGCACTCTACTGCAAACGTGTGAGTAGAGTAATATTGAATGCGAAATTGGATTTCACACACATCATTGCTATACTTGGTGCCCACCTTCTCCGAATCAGGCCTGGTCTCAGATGGACCACATAGCCGTTAGTTATAGGTGGTGTGGTTCGAGTAATGATTGTCGTTCATATTGAAGCATATAAATATTTTCGGACCATGCGTTGGTACATTGTCGTTTTGTCCTTACTTTCGCACGGAAACGACCATACCGACAGCAACGACTGGTCGTTGAGAAGCTAGCCCTACAGTCGGTAAAGCATAAGTACCAAACCAACTTAGGAGGGCGCCTTAAAGTCCCAATTCCGAAGATCCCAATAGCTGTTGGACCGACATCTCACAGGCGGTTTATGGAAGAGGTACTGTAGCACGCGGCACGTAGGTACATGGATTGAAGAAACGTTCATCCTCATCATTATCATCACTATAATAGCAGCCATCAGCCTGACCAAAAGGTACTGTAGCTCGGGCCGCCGTTCACCTCAAAAGTGACGTAAAATATCCTACAAAGAAACGCTACTAAGAAGTTTGAGAATTAATAAAGGACTAAACGGAAAAACTAGAAATGGTGTAGATACAGGTAGGTCATTGTGATACAACGCTATCTCGGATGGCTTCTCTAACCAGCAGTTTGAGTGATCACGAGAACCCTATCCAGGCACGCGACACCTACTCACTTTGTTCAATGGAGCAGTCAGGGTCTTCATATTTCGTGATCACGTTGTTACTTACCTACCATTTGGCTTCACTCAACTGTTGGTGGTCTCAATATGTGATGCCCGGTGCGCTAAACGCTCAGATGGCATACGGAGTTCGTGACTCAAACATCGTAGGTTGTGCACCTTGAGTAGATGACCACTTGGTCGTACATCTCTAGCGTTCCGGGATACGCGCTGACGAACTGCCACATCACTCAAACGATCAGTCGTTTTGATATGGGCTCTTTGGTGGATCTCAAAAAATCCCTGGAGTTGTTAGAAGCTAGACGGAAAATTCTTCCTCGAAGTTCACATAATACATATGGCAGAAGTATACGCAGGAAGCTGAAACGTATTCCTATGGCTGATTTTGAAGCTTAGTTAACAGAGAACGTCGAGGAAATGGAGATCTATTTTGCTTCACGGGAAACCGGCGGACTCTTCAAGCTTATTTGTGCTACAGATCCAAGGCGACCGTCCATCAGTTAAGCTACTGGCAAGTCAAATGGCGCACTCATCTCTAAGTCCAGAGGATTAGAGCAACGAAGTTCAGTTTAACTGGCCTCCTGATTCTATTATGTTACCATCACATACTTGCGATGTAGCACTCTGTTCGGTAGATTTGCAATCACCCAATGAACTTGAGTTCCACAATTGTCTTTCGGCCCTCAATCGTAATAGGCTGCTTGTCCAGATGACATCGTGCTGGCACTTTTCGAAGATGGGGAGGCGTTAGCAGTGGCTTCGACTCAGTTGTTCCAACTTGTGTGGAGGATGAGGACCATCCCTCCGTGCTAGGCTCACGGGGTAGTCGTTCCACATTCAAGAGAGGTGTCAGAGGTTCTTGTGATAACTGTGGGGGAGTTAGTTTCATGCCAGTCGCTATCAGGGTTCTGACATCCATTATAATTCGTGGACTTACTTACTGAGGCAAATATTAGGGGAGAACAGGCAGAGTTTTGATCTAGACTGGGTTGTATTGATCAAAGTTTTACGCCAGGGCAATCTCCGGAGCACCGTCATTTGTACCGTCAACCAGCAATTAGCGTAGTTCTCAACTATAAGGACGCGTTCGATTCGATGGATTGATCTACATTTTTAGTGGTTTAAATGCAGGGGTGTATGGCTGGGTCCCCTCTACTTTCCTTTGTTCCTTCTCTCTTCATATATGGGGTTTTTTCTTCTTCGTGGTTGTGAGGCAATTAAACATCAGTGTGAACCACTGACGTGTCGCTGTCTATAATGATGATGCTGTGATGCATCGACCAAGAATACGAACATACTGTCGGCGCTTTATTCCCATACATCTGTACAGGTTAGGACTTACGATGAACTGTCTGACTGTTTCAGCACAATGAGCGGCGCATGTCAAGACTGTCCCCTTTCACCATTTTTGTTTAGTTTCTTTATTCGACGATTTAAATGAGGATTGTCTCTGACAGTCACTGGATATCGGCGTGGAATTTTGTCTGGTGGAAGACTGACAGATTATGCTGACGATAAGGTGTTGCTGTTTGACAACTTTCAACAGCACAAAAAACACTAGAGGCTATTTCCAACACTCCTATGTACTTCGGAATGCGTTTTGCAGTCTCAAAGTGCAAAGTACTTCTGCAGGATTGCTGTGATTACGTAGATTTAATGTCAGATAATGAAGTCATGGAAGTTGTTCATCGGCTTGTATATCTGGGAAGCTGCATCAATGGCGGCGACGGAGATGTAGGGAATGAAATAGAGGCTCGTGTTTCTAAGGCTGGGGCGGTGTTTAGTAATCTGAGACATTTATGACAACAGAAAAGTATCTCGCTGAAGCTTAAGGGTCGCGTATATCAGACAACAGTGAGGGCTGTATTACTTTAGAGCAGCGAAACATGGCCCCTCAGAGTAGAAGACGCGAAACGTCTTCAGGTGTTTGACCACCGATGTTTGCGTTCAATCGCTCGTATCGGGTGGTACCAACGAGTAAGCAACGAGGAGGTTAGGAATCGGGTGTTTGGCACTGATTGTCAAACGATTTCTTTCATTCAGTCACTACATTTGCGCAGACTTAGATGGTTAGGTCTTATACCAAGGATGCCAGCTAATTGCTTGCCACACCCAGCATTGTTTGCCGACGCTGTGGTCGATTGGCGTAAGGTGCGAGTGGACAGATGATGACCTGACGTAGACAAATGAAATCATTCACGAAGAGGTTGGTCACTGTAGATCGGGTTCGTCTCCCGAGGTGGAGCCATCGTGACTCACAAAGTCAATGGCTTGATACATTAGGTGAGAATATGGTTAATCGAGCTCAGTGGCGTGAATGTTGTCGTTGTTCGTCCGAGTTGTCTGTGAGGTGAGTGCATTTAATGAAGCTGTTTTGCTGATGACGCCTTACTTCTACTTACAACTTGGTTATGTGTTTGCAAGGTTTATGCACCTTGATGTTGAATGTTTGATTATAGTCAAAGCAATTTTTAGTGGTTACGTCCCTTCCGGTCCCCTTCTTTTTCTCCTTCTCACTTCCTATACATGGTTTGCTTTTTTACAATTTTCTTTGCGGTTGTGTGACAGTTAAGCATCAGTGTGAACTACTGATGTATTGCTGTCTGTGATGATGATGACGACGATGGTGCTCGAACGTGTGAATCTATATTAATCTGTTTGTCTGCTTAGAATGTTTGAGTGTATGACCAATCCATACTGAAAGTGAGATCTCATTTTGCCACATTTTTTATGAAAAACAAACCTCTTTGTAATTGTTTCATACCTTCGCTAACTTTCATTAACAGGATGATTTCATCACGGACAACATCTTGAAACCGAGGGAAGATTTCGCTCCAGTCTTCAATTCAACGCCGTTATATACGCAAACAGGCATTGAGAGTGTCAAGATTTTGCACAAAGTAAATCGATGTTTGCAAATCCCCGAAAATTCCCCCAAAAGGGGACTTTTTCATATGTGGAGTTGGTTAAGCGAAACAAAACTGAAGAATTCCAAGTAAGTTTAGAGAACTTGCCTATTTCATTTCTGGAAGCTTCTCATTCGCTCAGTATTCTCAATGAAGTAGTAAAAAATTACAGTATATATATGTTCCCTGCTGACCAAAATGCTCTCAAAATCAATGATGATGCTGATGTTATGTTAATGGCAAGAAAGAGGAAGAGGACGAAGAGGTTGACTAAGATGGTTTTGATTAGGATGAGGATGGAGAGAATGAGGTTTGCACTGACAAGGATGATGTTGATAATACGGACGACATCTGTTATAATGATTATGATATCTGGGAAGATTGTGAGTGGGTTGATGGTGATTTTACCTATGAAGTTTGCTTTAGTCAGTAACGCAGCGTTATGTAAGCATTGTTTGTTCGAGGTGCTTTCACAGAATAAGACAAAAGTGAACTGGCTACAGTGAGCTGCGGAAAAATTTCTGACTCACAGATCAGCAGGCTGATCGGAATTTGTCGTCGCTTAGTGTATCACGCGTAACAGTCAGACTCATTTTCCAGTAAGAAAATGTCCCCTTCTACCTGTTCAAACTCACAGAAATTTCGCTTCTGCTTTATAGGTGATATATGTTGCACTGTTCAGCTTGTTGCTTCCAACTAGTCTTGAATGACACATGCAGAAACATACACGCATAGCAAATGTACAAAGCTTCCGAGACATGGTTCTAGAACCGAGATTAAAGTCACTCTAAATCGATGATGGTATACGCTGAACACCGTTTCTCTTTCTCAAGTCAATACATAGCTTTCATCAAGATGTCATGAGACAAGGTGTAAAAAAACAAGAAGTGACCGTTCACGAGTAACAATAAAGGCTAATGCTAGACTATGCACACACTAATTGGTTAGGCCCAAGTCGGACGTTAACTAGATGTTACATCACACGATCCGGGTGGAATGTTTGTATGGTCAGATTGGATGTAACTGAGTTGTGGCCACGGAATTTGCAAGGACTGAACAGACTTCTTTTGAGAACACAGGTTACGGTTGCGTAATCTAATAGCGATCGATTCGGAGGTCACCAGAATGCGCTGACGGACTGTTTTTGATTGTGCTCGCAACTCTGTAGACAATCTGAAATGCTTTGCTGACATCTATGCGATGGTCGGTGTCAGCTACATGTGCAACAATGGTGCTAGTAATCGATTTGCAACAACCGGTTCCAATACAATCTGGATGATGTTCCTTGATTCTTTTTGATAAGCGCCTAGTCGTACGACCAACGTATTCTGCAGTACAACAGCAGCGTGAAAATGAATACACGAGCATTGACTTATCGTGGACTGGTAGCTTGTCTTTCAGGCTCAATCCTAACACCGGCATTGTTGTGAACCAACTTCTTAAGGTTGCCGCTGGAAAGGTACATCTAAGTGACTGGTACATGCGGCGGTTAAACTGACCTGCTACAGTATCCTCTTTAAACGGGAGTTTTATAAACACGGTTTTCTTTTCAGCTGTGGGCATTACCTCATGCGAGATTTCGGCCTTCGTATTTGAAATGATTAATTGCTCCAGATAGCCGTCTTCCCTCAATAGGTTTTGAATTGTTTCCAGTTCCTGCTCTACTGCGTCATCCGAACAAATCTTTCTTGCTCTAGTTGCCAGGCGTTGGGCTAGATTTCGTTTCTGTTTAAGGGGCACAAAACTATTGAAATTGGTATATTGCCCTGTCCATGTAGGTTTACGATATACCGACCTACTCAGTGTACCTTCTCGACATCTGGTCAATTTGACGTCTAAGAAATGGAACTCGTTGTTAAATTCCTCGTCTGAGATGAGGCGCAGTGAGGTGTGTGCTGCATTAAAAGTCTGAAGGATGGTTTTTAACTCATCTTGTGACTGTATAACGACTAATACGTCGTCTACATATCGGCGGTACATGTGAAAACTCTGAATAGTCGACTGAAGCTGGGATTGTAATTTGCCATGAACACGTCTGCCAGTAATGGACCTAAAGGGGATCCCATAGCTACTCCATCGGATTTTCGACGAAGCTCATCGTCGAAGAAAAACCGAACATTGAGTATTCATCGCAAAAGTATTTCTTTTAGGTCTGATTTTTGCAATCTGAACATGCTTTCGGGTTGTTCAATCTGATCACACAAAAAGTTACACGTTTTCACCAACGGAACATTTGTGAATAGCTAGGTAACTTCAAGGAAGCCAATATGCCGGTGTCTAACTTTAATGTTCCTAATAGAGTCCACAAACTCGAAAATGTCAGGGAGATTATTTGGGCATAATTTCCGTCGTATACGCTCTTGTATATCCGCTAACCATTTGGCAGTTGCGTGATACGGTGAATTACACATATCTAGTATCGGTGTAAATGGACAACCACTTTTATTAATCTTGGGGAGTTCATGTAAACAGGGGAAGATGGATCCAGTTGATTTCATCTGGTCTAACTGAGTTTGTGTGATACGGCCCTGTTGCATTAGTCGTTTTAAGGCATTAGTAATTTGATTTTCAACAAACTCCGACTTGTCCTCCTCATGTTCTGTCATTCTAAATTTGCTAGTATCTGAAAGTATCGGTAACACCTCGGTATAATCACCTAATGTCCTTGAAACTTCCATGACCACAGATCAATCATATCCAATCTAACCACACACAAACATTCGACCAGGATCGTGTGACGTAACATCCAGTTAACGTCCGGCCTAGTCCTAACCCATTAGTAGGTGCGAAAGCTTTATTGTCACTCGTGAACAGTTACTTCTTGTTTTCTGCACCTTGATGAAACCGATGTAATTGTATTGGCTTGAGAAAGAAGTATCGAAAACAATTGTTCGTCACATCGTTACTTTTGATATCATGAGAATTTTCCGACATTGTCTCTGTTATCAAGACTAAACCAAGGCTTTGTAGATAAACGCACAGAAAGAGTGCAGTGAACAATTGCAAAAATTTATCCTGGAATACTCATTTTCCAAGATGATCTTATTATTTCGTCACTGCCCTTGTTTCATTTTTTGTCAGCTAGTTTTCAAGAACTAAACGGACCCATTCTGTCTGTGTTATTCTTATGTATATGTACACTAAATTTAGGAGGAGTATAGGTGCATTTTAAAAAACTGAATCATTTTATACCTCCATCGCAAGGTGTGATCAACGGCCAGTAGAATTCGTGCAGATTCGGTCTACCACATAAACAGTGAAATGAACTCAAGGAAATGGATGTTTTTAGGTAGAAATGCGTGGTTAATGCTCCTCATCCTAATATACAAAAATCTTGCTTATGGTTGACAATTTCGTGTTAGCATAGATAAAACAACGGAGTAAGCAATATTGCGGACTGGTTATGTGTGGTGTTAGCTCCATGAACAATGCGATATTATCAAGTAACACAATATATTTGTGGTGAACATTACGGAATCCTGATCGGCCCGTCAGGCAAACCATTATGAAACGTTGTTCTTTAGAACAACGCCAGCAAATATACTTTTACGTGAACTCGTTCCCATCAAAAATGTAGTCCGCTCGAACTAACAGATATATCTGTCGATATATTTGGGTGGTCAGCTTTTCTTAGCCAAGATAGGATAAAGTGTAAGGTGAGCTGAAGAGACTTGGGCACGTCAGAAATCAGTGCATGGGCGCCTAGATAACAACTGTGCCGCAGATAAGACGAAGTGATTGTACTAAGTTGAAAAGAGTTTCATGAACATCAAAAAACAATATGCAAGGATGTATATGTTAGGAAGGAAGTGCATAAAGTAAATCAATTCTGGTTTTGATAAAATTTTACTATTCATGCAGATTACAGTAGCGAGATGGCTGGAAAAATGTTGATGACTGGCTAACAAATGTCCTCAAACTTATGCTTTAAAGAAATCGAGTTGACATCGTGGATTTCAGCAAGAGGAAGCAGCATAGGAGAAGACGACTACAAAAGTTGAATGAAAATATGCAAATAAATTCTCTCCCAACAAACAATGTTATCAGATGCTACGAACATATTGGGCGACCCGCAAATAAAATTCGTTTCATCCAGGTTTCACCAATTACTCAAAGTGTAACTGATAGTGAAGCCAATCACCGTCAGGTGGGCAACACATTTTATCCATTCGATGTTCAGTACTTAAAATTTCCACATGTATACGATGAAAAAAGTAATATAACCATGGTAACGGCAGTGGTAACTGATTCTTGGCTAAGGCTGACTCAACCTCTTGTCAGTCAGCAAGGTCAGAGATACTCACCAATAATCATACGACGTGGCGATCACGTGATGATGACTGATGTGAGCGAACACGAGAACCAACACCGCGCGACCAAGCGACGGGTGAGAAACGATAAAGAAATTTAACAACATTCTTGGATCGAAAATCAACATTACGGACACAAGAGAACTGGCACTTCATACAGGAAGATCGAATTAACTTTCATCCAGCGAGAATGACTGAACGAACTGAGCAACAGATCTGAGTGTTTATTAAAAATGCTGTTTCGTTTCGCATTGTATTAGGTTTAGATCGGATCCCGGCCCTAGTCTAATTTCACAGAGGGTCAGTGGATATTCTCAACATGCTTTGATACTGTACAGGCATCAGGGAAGAAGCACTGTAGAGATGTGTCACAACCACTGTTGAACTAGGTGATAACTTTCACACAATCCACACGTTTGCAACGAATGTTTTAGTTGAGCAAATTACATCGTACGCCATCAAGGTGAAGCCAGTAATGTGCAGTATGCAACTGTTAGTGAAATCACGCAAATGTTTCGTATAAACTGAAAAAAATAGATGCAAGTAAAAAGAGATCATTAACACAAAAAATCGTGAAGAAAAATGCCTAACGGACATTGACAGAAAAAGTTTTGCAACATTTAGTTGTCTGATGTACAGCTTAGTCAATAAATAGTATAGCATTGGTCGAAGACACACAGAAGTGTCAGAAAGACCAGGAGCGGCGACTGGAAACGCGTACATTTGCCATGTGAAAAGTAACAACAAAAACCGGTGATGCATGGTGATGTCAACGGATGCGAATACAGGACAGGTGTACAACTTGCGTTCGTGGTTGTGTATTATCACGTACCTTGTGAAGAATATCCAGAAATAAGCGACTCCCCATGTCAAGCGGTTTTGTGGTCACAATACAGTGAGTGTGATAACATTTGTAGCACGCACAGTGGTAGAAAAGTCTTCAGGTCACTATTCAACTCGTTTGCCAACAAAGCCACCAGTGGTTGAAACAAATAGACCCTTGTCAACAGCTATACTCACATGTGAACATGGCCTTTGGGACTGCATCCGAAGTCATTGTGAACATATCAGTCAAAAAGGTTCTTGGTATCCCGCCCATCCCTGTAACATCAAGGCAACAGTACGTAACCGTATGGTTGAAAAACCGCCGCTAAAACCACATGCACCAGTCGGCATGAGACTTGAAGTTTACGTTGCCTACCTACTTACAATCCAAAAAGAAAAGGAAGATCCCAGCGACCATAACGAATATTTTCTGATTTCAGAAAGCTTGTGCCCTCTCCTTTTCTGTTCCCAGCAGGTTGTGTTCACTCGCTCACAGTCTACGTATGACCATAAAATTGGCTCAGGATTTAAAGATCAACCACTGCGTGCCAAATTCACCACCTCTCACCGTCTGCAAAAACGTGTAACTCCCGTCAGCTGTTTGTACAGCAGTCCCCTATACAACATATCCAAAGTGATTGTATTTCTCTAGGTGAGTATGGAATACATCATCCAGCATAACTGGTCTTTCCCGGACTTCTGCTCAACAAAGAACTGAAACTGTCAGCTCTCGATTCTACTTGCTGCCGCTGAGTACATTCTACTCCTCAGATGATTATGTGTATATGTGTCTACGAGGTAGCTGGAAATTGTGCAACAGCACATGATTGAAAACGAATCCTGGTGGCGCTATCAAATAATGTATAACAGAGAATTTGTCGTGATCATTAGTCCGGGGAACAAAAACCCCATCAGCGAAGACGGCTGTACTAGCTGTCAATTTACCATGTTGACCATGTTCTTTGACTAACCAATCCTGGATAACGAGCTGAACTAAGGTGTCGGCACAACAGCAGCTCCAACGATCCGGTTCATAAATGCTATGTTCACTGACGGATCTACCAGCTCTAGACTTCTTTCATAATATGTTTACGCTCATATGAGCGAGTCAAAGTTACTTGCTGGTTCTATAATATCAGACCGCCCAAATCAAGACGGGAGCGGTCGCAGTAGCCATAGCTCAAGCCTCAAATTAGTGTTGCGAGCTGAAAACGCGGATGGCACAAGGATTACTTATTCAAGAAAGCAACAGGTGGGTTATGCGTTTCAACAAGACAACAAACAAAAACACTCATCTCTATACTGTACTAAGCCCGGACCGTCACGGTTGCCACAGACGTCAATGCTCAATTATTTCACGTTCCCTTAAGTACCAAGAACCATTTCATGTGATGCGACACTCCGACGGTTCTTCTTGTATTTTTCCTGCGATTACTTAAAAGTCAAAATCTATGTTCTGACGCCCACTACTGGATAGCAATGGGGTGAGTAGTATTGTACGGTCGCTCCACCTGACTACACTAGATGCGCAATGACCGGCTCCCTTATTCTCATTGAGCAGTCGCCAACCAAAATGAAAGAATTGGCGGTACTAACGCAAAAACGAATGCGGACCAACCCAGTATGCTTAGATAACCCCTGTAAGCTGATGAGGTTTTGACATCAAACAAACGATATTTAAATGTCATCTATCTCCACTGCCTCAGATGATCCATTGGTATCGTCTGAGAAAATCACATTTCTAACCAGATCGCCTTTACAAAAAGCCAGCATTCGTAGCATATTCATTTTTCTTGCCGACAAATGCCTGTGATCGCATGGTTATGTCAGCCTGGTGAAATAAGGGTCACCATTCACTGCCAACTCTATATCTGACGGGAGATCAGCCCTATGCAATGAAGCGATTGGCAAACACTAGTAAATATGAGTGATATTAGCTGAAGTATCCGAAAGACTGTGATAACAAATACCATGAATAAAAGTGATACACAGTCGAGAACAAAGTGACTGGATTCTGAAGAGGCGATAGGACAATAGCTCTCGCATCTCAGATTGTTTCCATATTTATGTTAGGATCACAAAAACCTAGTCACCAGTTAGATAACAGATGAACATCTGAGATAGGTGGTATTCATTAAGCAACCTATATGTACGTATGACTAGTGCATAAAGAGTCAGAACGGTGACACTGTACCACCTCAAATGTTGATTCAGATCTGACTCAAACTTAACAAATTCTACAACGCAGCGCATTATAACAAGCCACATCAGAATAGCATGAACGACTATGCCATAATTGGCAGCCTGTATCAATATACCATTGAAACAGCTTTTTGCGGGTCTAACACCCATCAAAGAAGAACAGTGAAAAGTTTGGGTTTCGGTTGGATTCGCACCAACGACACGAACAATACATTCCCACATGGCAGTGTTCTGCTAACTGAACTACAAAGCCAGAATAGGGTTGAGCAGTCTGATAGTCCAATTGATTCAAACATAAATCTCATTGCTATGTGCGGCAGTCACATAGCAATTTGATGAAATTTTCCGATAAGCTGACGCTGAAATCCACGGAATTTACTGTTCAGCTTTCAAATTAACGAGCTCTAACAAATGTAAAATGAGATACATATAATGCTTTTTTCTCGAGAGGAGCTGGCGGAAAATTTATGGAATTCAAAAGTGGCGCTTAGCTGTGAGTATTGCTCAGTTCACATGAATCAAAACCGCCCACCGCCGACCAGCAGCCCTTCTGATATTCTATTACTAAGGAATAATGCATAGACATTTCAACTTAGATAGGAGCCAAAAATGTGATAGGAATTCGGTACTCTTACAGGATATTTGTTTAACCAACCGAGTTAGGAAATCTCTCCAAGAGTTCGTATCTGGACTTGATTTACCATCCATTTCACCCAAAATTATACAGGGGATCAAGTACTTCGACCAGCTATCTTGAACAATACACTTAGGAGACAAGCATTTTTGTCAAACAAAGCAGTTGTATTGCTTATAAGTATTATGACATGTTTGCTTCTAAAGTCACGTTTTGATGGACAACGATACATCCTTGTTTTGTCACCTCTTAGTGAATGACCCCGTTAAGCAAATCAGAAAGTGAGTTCAACTGAGAGTGTATAATTACTTTTGTCAAAAAAAAACAAGAAATGAGAGCAGTTAAATCATTCACCGAATAAACCATACTCTTGAGTGTGTAATTTCCCCTAGAATTCTGATGAAACCAACCAGTCAGACATCTACAAGTTGCATAATCGCACATGGACACATCACATCAGAAAACCAACAGCGCACGACACATTCATCAAAAATGAATCCTCACCATCACCAGCCTAGACATCAATGTACATTGGCGGTTTACACCGATGCCATAGGTCCACTAGAAGTTGAAATAAGCCCTAGCTCAGATACAAAAGACAGAGATGGGGTGGTATCCAAAAACTAAGAAGAAAACAGCTTAGCCAATCTATGAAAATTAAGGCGATACAGTGGAGAAGCTCAGGACTTATAATCAGATAGTCTCTAGTTCCAACGAGGTAGAAGCTGTTGATAGATGTGTATTGTTCACATTCACAACTAGCGTGCACT
The DNA here is from genome assembly GCA_013368495.1 of Paragonimus heterotremus. NCBI lineage: Eukaryota > Metazoa > Platyhelminthes > Trematoda > Plagiorchiida > Troglotrematidae > Paragonimus > Paragonimus heterotremus. Next base: position 55,418 of record LUCH01002730.1, on the reverse strand, counting down.
TTCTGAAAGCACGTCTAAACAACCGAGATTACACGTCCGATGGATACAAGGGTAAACGATGTCCAAATCTGAGACGGAGTTCGCACTATGTATATCTGTGTGCTGCCAGCTAAACGTAGAACCAGATGTTCGAGTGACTTAGAATCGTAAACTTGAGTGGACGAGAAAAAACAAGACAAATTCGTTTTGTTTTCGTATTTATTTCATTAAAGGTGATCAAGTGGATCTCACATAAAACAGCAACAACATCCACTTCAGGCAGTGTGAAATTCGAAACTATTCAATCCCAAGGTCAGCCGAATGACACATCGAAAGAGTGTCGCCTCACTCAATGTCTCCAGCATGTGAACATTATAAAGTTCCTCGGAATGCTCACTGACACCACCAATCAGGCGACTGGATTGGGTACATCTGACTACTTATTAACTAGTTTTTTTATAGTTCTGGAATACATGCCAAACGGGTGAGATATTATACAGTTTATGGAAAGATTGAAACTTCAGAGCCCTTGGTGATGTGCCTATCACGACAACATTCAGCGAAAACGAAATTCGGAAATATTACAAAGACCTTGTAGAAGGCATACATTACAGTGAGTCAATATACTACTTAATAAGCTAAATCTTCAGTTCATGGTCAGCGTATTGTACATCGTGATGTGAATCCGAATAACATTTTGATCGACGGAGAAAATCGTTTGAAGGTAAAACAAAAGAAATCGCCTCTGAGAGATGCGCGTAGGTTGTTTATAAGTCCAAAGTAAACCTATAAACATAGCAATACCCAATTATGACATCTGATACCCTGCTTTGCATGGTGTGAGAAGCAACAGCTCGGCAATCTCGCAGTTTCGTTAAGTTACCTAAGTTCCAGTCTACACAGAGTTACTAAACTAAGTACAGGTTCAATTCCGTAGGTCACAAAAACCTAAACGCAGTGAAAAGTCGTTCAATAAAGATCTCCATTATTGATAAGTAGTGTGGCAGATGTGACAACTGCGATTGCATTCAAACAAGCCGAAGAAACAGCACGTCCAAATTCGGGAAGTACTGTACGAATTGAAATACAAAGCTACTCGGAGAGCTCATGGATTGCATATTCGGACTCAGTTACCCTTGTACAAATCCAATGGCGTTAGTAGTGTAAGTGTCAGATCAAACGTACACTTATGAGAAACTTTGCCTGGACGGTAAATCCCATGGTTCATCCAATAGATTTCACTGACACAGTGGATTGGAAGGGTAACTGAGTTTAAGTGCCAAATTTCTGCGCTTCAGTACACAACGCAGAGGTTTTCAACCGAGCGTCTTGTGCAGTTCTACTCTGTCTTGTCCGTTTGCCTGTCACTCATTACCAGTTGGGTGGATTTACCTCAGCAATGGCTCACTGAACCTCTTAAGTTTCCCGTGGTCTATTCGTAATAAGTGTTGCTCACGCACTACAAGTGCCTCAAGATACTCCATCAAATGTCAAGACAATCGTGTCTCCAGTCTGGTCACTTATCACATTACGTCAATTGTAATTACTCTATGGTACAACAGCATGAATCAATCGGTGACCACGGAAAACCAAACATACGGGTCAATTCCTTTTGGGGACAAAATTTCGTATTAAGTAATCGAAGTCACTTCGACCCCTATGAGGCATTGGTCCATTGATAATTGACATTTTAAATCAAGATAAGAGATAAGCATTGGTTAAATGAATGTCTATGCCTTCTGGCAAAGTGGACACCAGGTTTCATTGACATGTGACGTACCTGTGAGGTATGGCTTATGACTTCAGATCCGTTATCCACTTGAGGACTATTAATCCGAACGTTTACCTTTCAGTATCGCCTGTTACATTCAAACAAAAGTCAGACCACTTCGACTGCATGGCAATGAAGAGTTGATCGTGTGTTCTCAAGTTCAGCATTTTCGTTAAACTCAGAAAAGACATTGCTATTATAACATTAGAAAATACTTCACTGAACAGGTGTTGACCGATACAGCCATGACGCTTTTCTCCATCATCTACAGCACAGCAATTGAAGGCATATCATAAAAAGAGTAAGCTACTGTATGGTTTCAGAAGAGCTGACAAGGTGTATACTGGTTATCCGGGCCAAATACTCAATGCTAATTTGCACAAGTATGTGCGGTCCCCGGATTCCTCATAAAATAAATCGGTCTTCCCTCTACTGTCAGCTTTTGTATTTCAGTATTCTATAAAGTATTTTATAAAGTTTAACTATCTTGATATAGGGTTTTCCCAGAGTACCAAGATAGCCCACATGGAGCACCCAAAAGATGTTAATTCAGACCTAGAGCCTTAAACATTAACTATGGTGGTTTTTTCATTCAAAGTGACTGCGAGCTTTCATTTTTTTTTGAGTAATCCCATCTCATAAAATGGGAATATCGCTTAATGCAGTATGTAAAATGTTTGCACTGACAATCTTGTTTGCTCTCTAGCTCGAAAAAATTAGTCAGTACATGACAAGAATGTAAATAAAGTTGCATTGTTTTAGCATCGTTGCCTCCAGCAATTGTCACTCATAAAACCAACGAACACGTGAATAATACACTGGTTTGTAGGTACGTATTTTGAAAAGCGAAGAACATGCCATTAGTTAGACGAATAATAAAAACGTTATCCGCGACGGCACTCAGAAGGCTAACTAAGCGCTCATTAAACTTAGCATCAAAAATCGAGATCAACAAAGCTGACAAAATCTCGAAGGTTGATCACATGAGTTGAGTAAAAATGACGAGTGCCACTTACCACATTAGAGACTTCGATTCTGTGAAGTGTAAGGTGATGCTCTGAAACATGCACGAATCCGTCATCGCTTTCAGTATCGACGGTGTCACGACCGGTGTGGTCGAAAAGTTCACCGCTATGATAAGAGCAATAATCGAATCGACTAAACCTGGGTAATATTAAACCACCTCTAATGCCTATGGGACCGTTTTTATATAAGCCTTTTGACGAATGAGTTAGTGTACACAGCATGTGAACTTCTTGTGCACGATTGTAAAACTTGGCCTACTCATACGGTTGACGGTCAAGGAGTGTCATGCGTTCGTAGCGTCCAATTTTTGTAGGAAACACCGAATGGATAACAGAGTGGATGGCCAAGGGGTTTTCAGAACAGGCAAATATGTATATTAGTAACACTAATTCGCCCAGCCTGATGTGTTCTGGTGATTCCAATGCGTTTTATGAATGTCAGTTTACCACCCGCTGCACTGAGTCTTACGCATGGCCTGAGGCGGAAACGAAAGCGACAGTATGTGAAATCCGTCACAGCAGCGCCTGATTACGTAACTCTACAGAGTTCAAAAAACGATCCATACCGGTGTTCAGGCATAGTCAACATTAAAGAAGGCAATACATCACTAGTACTCGCTGATGACCAGGAGGGAAAAAGCAGACAAACAAAAGGGGAACTAACTACCAAAAACAAATTGGCCTATTGTTAGGGGGCAAATTCACCAAAACAACCTAGTCAGGACGTTGGTGACGGCTGATGAAATCATTCATCATTACAAACCAGTAAGGGCCTCGGTGACGGCTGACGAAATCAGACCAACAAAGCACTGAGGGGCACGTTGGACCAACTAGCAGATGTGAAAGTGAGCGTGGGTGACGTGCCAGGACGGTACGTGCAAGTGAGCGTGGGTGTCGCGACAGGAGGATACGTGCTAGTGAGCGTGGGTGTCACGCCAGCCCGAGAACTAACGCCTATGGAATTGGCTTTACTTGGCCACTTGGCAGCGAAGTGGCCTAAACAAGCAGACAGTGAATCAACAAGTAAATGGCCATATTTGGCCACTATTTCTTGATTTATATTTACAGGCATTTTATTCGTTTGTCGAACTGGTATTTGGCAATACAGCGTGTTTGTCCGCAATCGTGTTTTCCTTGTCTCTAGGCCAGTAGACTGGGTGAAGCCGCATAGCAGGGACCCACGTCAAGCAGTCAAGACGTATTAGAACATTTAGCAAGGGAAAGGCGTGTTATATCACCTATTCTCAAACATTCAACATCAGGGAGTCTACACTTTGAAAACAACCAAACTGTAAAATAAAATAAGGCGTCATCAGCAAGACAGCTTTCACTGTTTCGCGACATTAAATACACTAACTTCACACAGAACTCGACAAAGCAGCATTCACACCACTGACCTCCATTAGCCGTCATCTCACCTAACGTCTCCAGTCGCCGCCTTTGTGAGTCGTGAGGTCCCTAGCCTGGAAAACGAACTCGGCCCATGGTGGGTAAGCCCCTAGTGACTGACTTCATTTTTTACACGGGATCCTCACATGTCCGCATGGCACCTTGCGTCATTCAGCCACAACGTCCGCAGTGTTCGGTGTGACAAACGACTAGGTTGGATCTTTAGCACATGGCCTAACAATTTAAGTAGGAACATACGGGTTGAATGAATCAGCTCCCTTGGTACTCCCTATCAAACACTCGCCTCCTGATTTCATCATTTCCCTACGGATTTGGTGCCGTTCGACGAGAGCGAACGAACCCGAACATCGCTAGCTAAATGCTTCAAGGCGGTTCACGTCTCCTACTCTGAGTAACCATGTCTGAAAGCCGTAAAATAGTAAAGTCCTTGTATAAACTACCTCTAATCTTCACTGACATGCCCTTCTGCCGCCAGATATGGCCCAGATCAGTTAATACCGCCCCATCCTTGAAGATACGAACTCCTATTTCACTCGGTACACTTTTTCTCCAATCCCCACACTCACTGGTGCACCTGAATGAGTTCGGATAATCGCCGTGTTGTGCAGCCTATGTAGCTCGTTCCACAGGAAAAAACGAAACGGCAAACAGAAAAAGTCGGCATGAGCACTGAAAACAATCACGTTCACTATGCGTTTTTTTTAATGACCAAATCGGGTATATTCATAGAATTCAAACAAACCAAAGACACCAGCGTACTGAAAGGGTTTAATAAGTATACTGAGTTCAGTACGCAACCGACGGAAGCGAACGTGACCAGTAATGGACCGTCCTTAAACGAGATCGCATTACCGTTACGGGAACCCCACTACGTCTGGCTTTCAACGAAAAGGACACCTGGCTGAGCACAGTATATGACCTGGATCACAAACGGACGGTCGCTGGGGGGAGATACTGACACAATTAACGCCTAGTGAAGCAAATAAATTCGAGAATTACGTTGCTCAGACTATGGCTGAAAGACGAGAAAAGATAATAAAACTGCGAAAGCAACTCAATCCAATCAAATCCAGGGCTGAATTTCCGAGAAGTCCTGAGCGATACATGCAAAATTTCTTTTCTTCGTTCTGGAGTAAATTTGCTCTCGAAGCGTTACCGCTGGGACCGACATCCTGTTGTCCTCGAAAAAGATTTAGGCAATTAGACTTCGAAACCCAATTTGAAAACTTTTATGATCCATTGAATGATCTCCAACCATCGTCAGTTGTTAATGCTGTGGTGCTAAAAGTAACCCTAGTTCAGTCTTGTTATCAGTATCTGACCGAAAATCAATGGTTAAACAACCACTAACGAGACAGCACTTGGCTTTGCTGAAATCTCTGAGACAGGTTGAGAATGTGATAATATCCAGATCTGACAAAAGCGCTGGAATCGTCATTTTAGATAAAGCCAATTACTTATGTAAAATGAAGGCCTTATTGGGTGATAAAACGAAATTTGTTGGCGTACAAAACGAGAGGGACAAAGCAAGTCGTTGAAAAGTCACTAGTAACAACATTTACATGTACGAAACAAAAGGGGCTGATAGATTCTGCGACTTTTGAAAGAATTAGACTGATGGGTACTGTACTCCCTAGACTCTACTGATTACCCAAGATACACAAAAACGGTTTACCACTACGACCGATTTTAGATGTGCGCGATTCCACACACCACGCAACAGCCATGCTACTAGAGCCAGTTAGGAGAAAACTTGCTCTTTATAGCTTGAAGGATTCCTTCGAATTTGTTGAAACAGTAAAGCAACTGAAAATACTAGGCAAGCACCTACTCTTGCTTGACGTCAAATCTCCCCTCACTAATGTCACACTCAATGAAACAATTGAGTTTTCTCGGACAGCATATTGAAAGTAATAATATCGACGTGGGAATATCAGTAGAAAACCTAAAGCAGCTACTATATCACTGCACATAAAACGTTTAGTTTAAGTTTTCCGGCAAGTTATATCCTTAAAAGAACGGAGTAGCAATGAAGTCGCCACTAGGCCCATTGTTGGCTGATACCTTTATGGCAAATCTAGAGTGTAGTACATTAGGCGATCCATTAAAATCATTCAACCTTTACAAGCGTTATGTGGATGACATCATTTATGTAGCAGATGAATCTAAAAGCCTCAGTGACATACTGACTAATTTCAACGTTGTCCATAAAAATATTCATTCTACCCCAGAACCCGAATCACCCGCAGATATAATGTTCCTAAACGTGCTCATGTCTCGTCGCGAGGATGGCACGATACAACAGAAAAATGTATTGTTAGGACAACTTGAACGGACTAGTATACAAACTTCAATAGTTTCGTACCACTAAGACAAAAGAGGAATCTAATCCGATGTCTGATAGACAGGACCACGGGAATATACTCAGACGATACCAGTGAACAGGAAAGACAGTTTATATTTAGTACGCTCGTTGAAAATGGCTGCTCGCGGCAGTTTGTTTATTAAAAAAAATATGCAAATAAGCGCTAAGGTAGAAAAACTACAAACTACAGACAAAAAGTCTGTTCATATTTCCTTGCCCTTCAAGGGTAATACCATCACTGAAGGTGTAATCAAGAAGCCCAATGTGACAAGTAATAAAACATACTCCGCAGCTCAACTACGCGTTCGGTTTACCTCCACATCAGTATTGCGCTTCCAGTTGAAAGATATATTGCCTGTTCATACCGCCTCCTTCTGTGTTTACCGTTTTGTTTATTCCCGTGGAACAGGCTGCATGGGTCCCACAACACGGCGATTACCCGAACGCACTCGAGGGCAGTGACCGGTGTGGCTAACGCAAGGATCAATAAAACCCTGTTCGTGTGCGATCACTACGCATTTGATCGAGTCCTACATTAGTTCACCTATAACAAGATCGAACATAGGTTAATGGTGAAGCTGTCAAATAGCTCACTGCAAACCATAACCTGAACTGAACTAAAGGAATAAAGTTCCAACAGTATGTTAACATACTTCTTCCGGTGTAGGCGATTACAATGAGTCAAATACATTCTCACAGCAGAGGAAAACGACTGTTAACACCGACAAATGATAGTGCTTCAGAATCTGATGATCAAAGAAAGTCTGACCAACACAGCCCCATCAAGGATACAACTGTCTGTTCTTTCCTAATATCTGTTTTCCGAGCTGCAGAGAGCCGGAGAAGTATGGATACCGGAACTGTAGTTATGACTGAGGTCAAACCAACCCACCATGGTTTTCGAGGGCCCGAATCCCTACTTAGAAATGGGAACTATCATAGAGTGACTACATCACAGAGGACTGTTCTCACTCATCCACACCAATTGAAACAACTGAATCAAGGTGTCTACTAATGTCTCCCTACCTTCTTTGGAGAGTGTTTGCACAAAGCCACCTGGACCAGAAACCCCTATGCGTTTGAGAGTCGAAAGGTAACAGTAAACCTTTGGTAGATGGTTTGAAATTTACCGACCAGGACAAGCTTGTGACAACAGCACACCAGGAGGAGAAACCTGACAGACTGGCCCCCAGTGTTCAGTCCAGCCCTCTAAGATTCTGGAGTTATTACGAGTGAGAGCCCATCAGCCCGCTGACAGATCTACAAACAAATGACCGTGGTGGAAGAGTGGTGCAAGTGACCTTGAGGAATCTGTCCAAAGCAAAAATTACTTTTGTTTCTTGCGGATATCCGTGAACTGTTACATGAATTGCCACGTTTGTATTACCATCATCATAGGTAGCAACACATGTGGTTCTCGCTGATGCTTAGCTGTCATACAGTCACGAGAAAAAGCATTAAGCTTACGGCAGTTAAACACTGATGTGATTCAGTGGTGCATTGCCACAGGAAAAATCACGAAGTTACACGAGGAATACTCTAGCTAATATCTAATAGCTCTAAGAACCTCTGAGATTCAATGTTTATTGAGACCGTGAACCAATGTTAAATGTACCTGCTGCATGACGGACCTGCAAGGTTTGGATTCAGTGGCTGCTGCGATGAGAACTCCTAAGCTTGCATTCTAGGCTAACTTGGTAAACAAAATTCCCATCCGGCTTGGCTACATTGTTGGCAACCAGCTGTTGCGATCGGCGGAGTGGTTGCCCAACAGAATTAACAACAAAAAGACAACTCCTCTCTCACATGATCCGAATCTAGGTGTATACTGCAATAAGAATGAATGGAGCAACGCCACCTATAACTAACATACATGTGGTCAACCCGAGTGCACATCCGATTCGGAGGAGGGCACCAACTATAATAATGGAAAGTACCATAGACAGAACCTGTGCTGATCAAAAATGGTATGTGCTCGACACACAGTCGCAATAGCCACCCACCATTATTCAACGAGATAAAAGCAGCCTAAACCTCGCAGCTTAGGAAACCGAAAGCTGGGTGGTAAGAAACGGTACATACTGCGAAAGTGTTAATGCGACCATACATGTCGATGCAAACGGTACCAAATCAAGGTCAATACCGCTTTCTTTGAGACTGTATGTGCTATTTACACCACACTACAATCCTAGATTTACCCCTTATTGGCTAATAAACTCAACACACTGAAGTCTACTCAGCAACACACGACATACACTTCATGATTATATTTGTATGAGGTTGTAGATAGCAGATTTCGGTCTCAGTGAAGAGGAACCTGCAGAAGAATATATGTTTAAAGGAACTGTTGGAACTCCTCCTTACCTGGCGCCTGAATGTGTAAAAGAACCCGGAGAACCATACCTTGGGAAGGTGAGTCTGACAATTTTCTACTTAATGATCACAGCCGGTGGACATATGGGCAGTGGGCATGACCTTGTATTGGATGATACACAGACAGGTGGGTGGTATGTGGCTCTTCACTTAGATCACTGATTTCAAGAACTATTTTGAGGGTGTTGACAAATATGACATTTTTGAACAAATTCGAACCAAGCCAATTGTTTTGCCCAGGTAAGCGAATAAACTCAGACCATCATCGCAGTGATGAGATGACGATGAAATTTCAGCACATTCTCAACCTAATATTTGGAAAAGATCCCGTCAAACGAATTACCGCAGCCGGCTTGAAACAAATGACCAAAGATTGGAATAATGAAACTAATAATTAGAAAAGCTGCATTACATTCAATCCACCTAGAAACGCACGATGCGTAGAAATGCAAGTCACAGTAGAAAGTTTATCGTCAATGGGCATGAGAAAATTGTTTAACAAATACAACGAAGCAGTGAAGGGCAATGCATGGGTTATCTCTAAATACACGGGAGGATGGTGGTGTGGTCACAACAACCGTAAAGCCTGAAAGCCACCAAATTCAAACGATCCACAGCTCCGGTTGATGTACAAGCTTAGACGAGGGAAAAAGATGAAACATTGGCAACCGGGTATGGCCATTTCGATGGGTGTACAACAATGATGTTCTAGGTGGAAGAATTAGTTTTGGCATCTTGTGCTCGCTTGTTTTCTTGTTGAATTCGTTTGTTTTGGATGCGTTGCGCGATTCGTTCCAATATCCGTCGAGCTTCACAATCAGGGAAATTAGACATGTCGTAGTATTGTGGGGCGACACGAATGAGCCTAAAGCCGACAGGCAGCAGAAAAAGTAAAAAGCTGTCAACTCCTTGAAAAATGAATAACCTTATTGAATGTATCATTAAATTTAAAACCAACTCCTCCTTAACCGACGTTCATTATCCAAACAAGTTAAAAACTGCCAACCATAGTGATTTATTTTTGAAACCTTTCGATCTCATCGATATATATATATATATATATATATATATATATTCAGCTAAAACATGAACTGCCGTTAGGCCTTTTTCACAGTTGCAGCTTATCAAAAACTTTCCGAAGAAAAAGTAGGGTGTTCTGCCCTCTACAAAGAACACAAATGACAAACGATAAACATGTTCTCAATGGGATAGGAGGAGGAAGTCCCAGTTCATTCAGTAATCACACTCTAGCTGTGAACAACATAACTAAATGAGTACATAATTTCATGAATCTCTTCAAAATAACACTAGTGGGCTGCAACGATAGTTTGCAAGGTCACATTACCACTGTTGATTTGAAACAAACGGCTAACATTCATGTTCACATAACTACGTCCAAGTTCAGAAAGCATTCTTGAAGTCAGATAAGATAACGTTCGTTATTCTTGGTAGAACTCGTCAGTTGTGCGACCTTTCCCAACAATCGTGATCTGAACTACGGTTCAAATGTGCTTATGAAATGGGCAAGTTGACTACCTGACAATAACCTGATTACGTCAGAATAACTAATATAGAAAGAAACATGCAATCGGAAACGAAAAAAGAAACAATGGAATAACACATACCACACAATCGTGACAGACAATTTCAATCAGAATGGCAGTCTCCTTTAAAATCCACGATTACACACCCCGGTTCTGTCACGAATGGGTGGGAGAACCACTGCCACCTGGCTAGCTCCCAGGAAGTGAGGGCTAAGTAAGAGAGTTCTCGCGATGAATAAGCAGTTCTGAACAATGACCAGTAATAATGCAGGAGTCCCAATAAAGTTTTACATAAGCTGTCTGGCGGTATTATAACATGGAGCATGACATCTCACTCAAAAAGGCGTTTTCAATGTCCCGATCACAGGGAACTGGCTCCCAAACAGCGAGATATCCGTCTGGTGTAACATCCACTCAGCGTGTTCAGAATATCGGTTCTTCGTCAACTATGAGCAAATCCCGCGAAAGGCGTGCAAACCGCCGTGGCAATTACCGGCTTTGCGAGTACGGAAGGCGCGCAGTGTTCTCAAAAAGAAGATTCCATTGGATAAGGTGTATGAACCAATTTAGCTACTGGCCTTCGGCAACATGGAGCAGGCGTCGTAGCAATCCTGTTGCGAGCACCCCGGGTGGATAGACCATTTCTGAAAGCCGCATAAATCGAACCACTACTGCTCACCAGCCTCCACTGGACTATGAGCTCAATGCTTCATCCCGCCGCTCGGTGGATCAAGTTCCTTTTACAACAAGGATTTCAATTGGGACGTCTTAAGTCGACCCTCATCCTCGACCTTGCCAACTGGTAAGTATCCAGCCCCCACAATTATGAACATCCAAACCCATATAACTCGTAAATTTTGTCTTCATATTCTTCTTCTCGGCAGAGGTGTCGGCGGTCAGTCTACTGTACCGAATAAATGTGTCTCGTTTTCATCATTTCTGTCGGACAATTCATTATTTGGTGATACCAATCCCATTTCCGGTCAAATATAATTGGCATCCCTCAAGTGCTGCTAGCGACAGAAAACACAGACAGAAGAACAGTCTGCCAACGTGGTATATTAATCTGACAAACATAAACCTCTACTTGCCTACCGAACATCATTTGAGCTGGCCACTTTCAATTTTCGAACACTTATGCAAACAAGTCAACAGACAGCTCCTTTACGTACTTTGAAGAACTCTAATATCGATATATGTTGTCCTGCTGAAACATGACTCCAGAATTGTAGCTCCAATCTTCGTTAGCCGCTTCACCATTCAAGTATAATGTGCGCTTGTTTGAAGACCCTCCGGCTCGAACCACCGCTAAATATAGCATTTGAATTATCCTCAGCGTATATACAAAGAAAGCGTTGGATGACTGGATACTCCTCGACAGCCGTCGACGTTCTGTCAGATTCGAAGGTACTGTTGCGGTATCGAAAGGCGCTCATCACAAACGCTGTCCGTTGATTGTTGTGAAATGTGTTCATAAAGACACAACCAAGAATGATCTTCATCATCAGCCTCCAAGTAAGCAGACGAGCTCGACTTTCGCCCTCGTCGAATAGACAACAACGAACATTTGTTTCAGCTCCATGTCTCTGACAAATACTAGCTTTTGACGTTCTAAACGTCCATGCGCCACCTGGCGACCTCCATCGCACTATCAATTGTGAACACGGAATGACCACATAACAGACAGTTATTGGTGGCGCGCAAGTTTCCAAGAGTGCAAGTCGATCTGGAGCACCTGTGTGAGGCCCAATCACATACTGGTATGTGTCAAGTTCGTCTTGTGCTTTGGTGAGAAGCCACTTCGTCGTCGACCATAAATTAACATGTCAAAACTAGCAGGGACACAAGCACTCTACACCTACAAGATGGCGCTTGCCTCCAGTCTAGGACCTCGCTCACCCGACAACACTGAAGTTCACTGGGCACATATACGACATGCAATGCATACGTGTGGCACTGTTCATTCAGTTTCCGACCTCCGAGTTTCTATGCGACGATTCGAATATACTGACAACCAAAAAGATATTCTATCCAGAAGCAAGTAGAATTTCTTTCGCAAGGCTTGGATCTTCGGAAACAACAGTGAGAGGATAGCGAGGCCTGACGGATTTAGCATACCATCGAGTTGAAACAAGCCGCTGCTACCATGAAGTTCCGAAAGTTTTTTCGTCTCATCCGAGCAATGAGTAACAGGAAACCAGGTGTGAACGAAGCAATCTACGGAACCAATGATCAGCCTATTCATAATCTGAAAAGACACTTAGGTTACTGAACTGAGTGTTCCCAACAGCAGCTCAACTGGCAACCCGCGCGGTCGCCATCGCCATCGAAGACGAAAATGAACAATTCCACCGTGGGAACGGTCTTACTAGAAGACTAGTGGAGGATGTTTGCACTGTTCATTTTTCATCACCTGTGTCTTCGAAAAGTTAGTGGTGTGGTGGAAATATCGTGTCATCAATGACAAAGTTCGACAACGTGTTTTCGGAACGGATAGACTCTGCCTCCCAATCAACATAATGATCTCGTCTCAAAGGTTACGTTAGCTTGGACACATCTTGTAAATGCTAACTCATCGTCCGTTTGTGAATGATGGGTTATGTTGCACTTCCAAGTCTGTGAACGACGTGACAGCTAACAGAGTTGGGCAAACCAATAGTATGCGGTTTGGTATGACATGTTCCTCAAAGAAGGAATTCGAAGCACGGGGTCCCGAAATGTTAGATTATCACTAAGGCTAGCGGATTCCTTGTAAAAAGAGGTTTGAATGGCCATATATGTTAACAGATGTCAACGGTAACCATGAGGACCATCCTCCAAGCAGAAAAAAAATGATGACGGAAATAAACAATTTTTTAAAAATGACCGGTTTACTCAATCTAATCTTGAGCATAACAACTGGTAGTATTGTACTGAATTTACATAAAGGTCTGTGCATACAAAAACTTCTGTTCTAAGCTCACCAGTCTGGTTTAACTTCAGTAACGGTCCGTATGTAATTTTTTGTAGTCAGGACAAACTCATTGTACAACACCCACTCGGGTTTATGGTCGAGCACAGTGGACGGGTGCAACTGCACTACCTGGTTGTCTTTCACTGTCAAATAGTGCCCGGTTCGTTCAAGATGAGCAACCTGCATGACCAAAACAAACGGAGAAACGTTAGAAAGTTCATCACTCTAACTCGCATGTATGAAATTGAAACCAGACGAGTCGGATTTAAGCAACCTAACAGCTTGGAAATAATGTTACCGGGAAGTTTAACTAACCACAAGAGTAAAAACACGACGTGACCGTTTCATGTGTATGGGTGCGTAAAATAAAAAGCCCAAAGAAAGATCAACCAAACTTACGGGTAATCTGTAAAAACATGTTTTTAAAATCACGATTTTAGCACCCATAGCAGGAATGTTCGAAATGGCTAACATTTGAATTCACATGACCGCACTACTAGCACTACTGAGCTGTTCTTTCAACCTCAAAAAATATTCAAACTCCAGTTCCAAAAGTACAAAGAACGGATTCAGCAAACTGGTTTGCACATCTGTATTTTGAAGACAGAACAGCAACTGCATCTGTTAATTACCAACTGATAAGCAGACTGACACTAGCAGAGTGAGTCTCTCACAATCATTTAAGGCATAACCAACCAGCAGTGATGAGGTTACCTTCTCAAACCGATACACAATGACGGTAATGATAACATGGAAATTGTGCGCACAACAAAATTATCAAACGAGATTAGTACCAACTGCAGAATACTGCGCTGCAGATTGGCGTCAGTTTATAACGAACATCTTGATTAGTATAACATGAATATGAACCATTACAAACCAAAATTCACCCTATTTCTGTAAACCCAATAGAGAGAACTGCCAAAACGAGCTGAGTTCTGTAACTTCCAAAGCCAAGTTCATCCTAGTTTGTGTTGTCACGTGGTTAGTCCGAAGACATGCTCTAGTCAACTGGGATTCACATTCACGCGAAAGCCGTTTACAAATTTGTAGTCGCCACATAAGCACAACATGACAAAGGAAACTTAGCTTGAAAATATGTAAATAAAAATGAGCACCGTGGTGTAAACTAAACTAGACTTTACATAGCCACAATTTGATCTTGAACTATATCACAATAGCAATCTTCCTTTAAGGCCATCTTGATATGCGCAGACAACAATCAGGGATTCACCTGTTTACATCTGTTACTTTTTTAAAACGCTCTGTATATGAGTTTCCATTTCATTCTATCTATACGACGTTCTGGGTAAACTTTATAATCAAAAGCAGTTGAAGCGGGTCTGGCCGGCACACTCAAACTTAATCCTGACAGCGACGTCATTGCCACTGAGACACCCAGAGATTAACGACAAAAACTCCATTACTATAAAGAATAAACCAGTGTGAAATCGCAGTTAGATTGCCGTGTTCTGAACCTAAGTGCAAGTGGTTTAGCATTTCAACTGGTGGAGGACATCCTTATTGCTTACGATGAACCGAAAACTTGAACCATTCACTCAAATTGTTTTATCAAGTAGCTGTGAACAAGTGAGCAATCCGTATCCACCTCAGCTGTTTAGAAAACAAAATATGAGAAATACGGGTAATTAACTAGTCCGTTTAAACAATGCTACTCATCCAAAAACACGTTGATAAAATAGGTCAAACTCAGACATCTCGTCACATCACATTACTACTGACAAAATGGTGAGTAACCAAGATTTATCTTAAATTTCGTCTCAAGACGGAGTCGAGTACCCCGAAGTGATCAGGAAGGTTCACTGAGATTGCTAGCCCGGAGAACCAACAGAAATTCAGTTCATATACTGGAAGCAACCTTTTAATTTATGGGAGAAAAATTTTGACCCACATTACCATGAGATGGACGTAAATGATCATAGGTAAGCGTTATACGCGGAACCAGCAGTCAGTTACGAAGCAAAGTAATAGAATTATCTGGAAACCCCGTAAAATCCAGTATATCATTACCGAAATTACATAACACTTCCAACCAACAGCGGGAAAAATTGTCATAATCAAACGTTCGAAAGTGATCATATCGGAAGTGTATTACTTCACAAATCCGTAAACTAGAGGGTATCCAGCCCGTCTCATACCAGCTGGTCAGGCTCAGAGATGTCTAAGAAGAATCGACTGATTAAACTGGGACCAACATCCAACTTAGAACAGTAAGAGTGTGTTCAACGAGGGGAACACGAGAGAAAATAGTCTCAAAGAGGCAAAGTAGTGGAATAATTCGGTTAGCATAAATTTTCTGACGCAAAAAAAACGTGCGAACAATCAAGTCGTCTTGGCCCGTGCTAAAGGACTACCTGCATGAAGAACCCGGATACCAACGCCTTCCGAATGTTCAAGTAATAGTCTCGTGAACTAAAATCTGTACTCGAACGACGCAAAGAGAACCGGTCCATAATACGAGAAAGCTGGACACGCACGTTGTCAGCAGATTTGAGCGACCGGAAATTGATGAAATTATCGTAGCACCATTGGGGATCCTCGTGATCTTTAAACAGAGTAATTAACAAGATAGCAGTGTGTACACGAAACACCAAGTGAATGTATTAGAGAAACAATGGAAGTCAGATGGCAAGAAGTCAGTTTACTGGAGAGAACGTTTAAACATTCTTAGAGAGAAAACGTGAAGACAATCAAAAAGCATACGGTTGTTGAACAGATCACTGTTGTAATTCGCGGTATGCACAACGAAACGAAACTGAGCGCATTGTAGAAATCTACTTTTATGATCGAGTAAGGTTCCTGACGAGAATTATGCCGAATATTTATTGTAATTTGTACATCACTAGATGTCTGCTGCTACACGACCTATATTACCACATGTGAGCCGAAAATTGGATGGCCACTCAGTCATAGAAAGAAGCAACAACAGAAACCGGCCTTAAACCTGTGAGAGTGTGATTGCTAGTCGAGTATCATTATAACTGAGCCACTGAGAGCCACGTACTTAATATTGAGGTCTGTCTTAACTGACAGCCGTGTGTGGTGGTCGTTCTTTTCAGTGACAACGTTACGTCAATCAATCCCCCATTAAGTTCCACATTACCGTTAGCAAGGTTGCATAATATCCACCTTGTAGACACTCTGGCAATCTCCTGTCTGGGTTTGATTCCTAGAAACGTGAGTACTCATTTTCCGCGACGTGTGAATGGAGTCCACCGCTGAAACGATTACTCGAACGGTTTATCACGCCCATCGCTATGCATAACCTAGGGGCCAAGGATAGGTCTCATCTGGTGGGTCGCAGCCCAAGTGCATGCTGGAATGTGTGCACAAAATAGTAAGCTGAATGTAACTGACGCAGGCAAAAATAACTAACAACTAAACTCTAATCGAACACAGCATGCCACGCATGAAAATTGGTTGCCAGCAAGAACGCCCCAAACCTATCCCAACTGTAGCAGGTAGTATCACAAGAAACTACCCCCATTTCGTTCAGCTGAATGAAAATCAAGCGCGACTGTGAAAGTTTGCATGTATTTTTTTTTAGATCCTACCAAGCCAGCTGCGATTGCTTCAAGGTGCGCGGTTTGGGTCGATAATGTTTCTTTCGAAATTCAAAATAGTACAGACAAATTCAGACTGGAATATCATGTACCCGTTTCAGGTAGAAGTATTTGTATGACATTCATGGTGTCAGAGAAGTATCCGGTGGTAGTCCGGCAATATGAACTTCAGTCAACATTAACTCCGAAATGGACCTCAGAATAAAGCCCACGGACGTGGATATAAACAGTGTGCAACTGGATGCCACAATGAGAGCTAATTCACAAACTACAGTTTGAGATTCCGTGAATAATATAGGAACTTCAGTTTCAACCCTTCCAATCACTTCATTACGATATTAAAGAATAATATCCATCAAGAGCATCACACGAACGAACGACTGAATGCTTGAGGATGTATTCTCCAGTGACGATTAGAAACAATTTTTGAATCAAAGTAACCTGTGGTGAAAAACAGGTTCTATATGACAGCAGGACAGCTAGATGTCTAGGAAATGCGTCAAAAACCATTACTACGCTAAAAAAAACACTATGATTATTGTAAAGTAATTGAGCAAAGGAGTACTGAATTGTTATTTGAAACCGGACGAATAAACCGTCGTAGTCTTGTAATGCAGTAATCTCGCATCTAAGTATAAAATGTTGACAGCCAAAAGATCAATATCATGCGTTCTCCACTTTAAGATGTCTAGTTACGACTATTTTGTGACAAGATATCATGTTATGATGACCTAGGAAGTTGCTCCGGTCATGATTCACACCAGCGATAAGGTACACACTACCCAGAACACACCAGAGCAGAGAATGGGAACATATACATCACAAGAGCGTCCCAACACTGTAAGCGGGGTTACAATACCAGACGTCCTGATCGAATCACGTCACTGGACTTTCACTGAATCACGACGAAGCAAGACTGTGTCTACCAAACTGAGAGCACATGTTCTGTCTAGGTTACATTTAGTCTTTTATTCGTCTCATTATACACCGGCGCACGGTAATCTCATATAGCTAAAAGACCCATTTGTATAAAACCTCGCAAAACGTTGGGATTTTAGCATATTTTCGTTTCCACCGTCTGCACCACTGCAATCCACTTGATCCGAGTCACTTTGGGACAAAATCAGAAAACCGCCTGGATCATCGTGAACTAGCATAGCCTGAGGGGAAAACGGGATAACTTATAATGGAAGAGGTATGGTTTAGATGCACGATGAGGCTGAACTAAACCTGTCATTCCATTCATCGAATTTTTTATGACGGCCTCCGAAATTTTCAACGTCCTAGATCGGGTTTTGCAAAACATACTTTTTCGAACCATAAAGCCGTAGGCAAATGTACAATGACTGAATGATCTGAGGTAACAGAAATATAGCATTTCGAAGACGGGAACACGTTAAGATTGACGAGACCTACTTTGATGGCATAAAAATCACGTTTAGTCCAAATCGACGAAATTGACAATTTTGTATCGTACACCTTAACACATTTGTAAAACTCTTAACGTCAGCTGACAATGTAGTGTCCATAATTCACAGTTATATTTCATAAATCATTTTTGTACATTTTGTACATATCGTTTTGTCACCTTCATCTGTACACTTGTTTGAAACCATCACCATCAATTTTTGAATTGAATCGTTAACACAAACAAACGGGAGTTACCGCGCGTCGTCTCTGTCTTCCTAATTTGTGCGGATTTTTGAGCTGGAAAGTAATTGCACGGCGAAATATTTTAGCTCCGCGTAAAAGCTGATTTGTCGACGCCCAACGTTCATCATCTCGCGTCGCGTGTGGAATTATCTATCGGTCGTCTAACGAATCTCATCTCTGGCGCTGTCTTTCTTTCTTGTGGTGGTCTATTCAATCTGTGAGTCGTTCCTATTTTACTTATACGTCTTTCGTTTCATTTATACGTCCACCTTTGAGCCTATCTGTTACCGTTACGACTCCTCTTTGATACTACCATATTTTGGTCACTTTTATCATTTGATTGATCAGGCCAATACAACAAACAATGCAAAACGTACATGTGAGGACATACATGAATTTCAAAGCCCACTAAGACGTCTGAAAAACATGTTACAATCGGGACAGAAACGAATACATTATGTATGTTGTTAGTAGAGGAGGACTGTGATAATTGAGTTGTTCCTTAAACTGGTTGCTCAGTTTGTAAACAACTCTTCATCATGCTAAACAAAATCATCAGTACAACCTTATGTGAAGCATCCACACGAAGCAACAGAGCAACGAATTCGACAACAAAAACGAACAGAATTGCTGCCAGTTTTAGACACTCGTGATTCTGAATTTTATGTCGTTCTCGTGAGGTTTTCTACAGGAAAAAAAGAAACCCCCGACAATAGACATGCCAACATTCTCATCACTGACTGTTGCTTGCTGCCACATCACTTACTGTCTCTAGTGAGCCACAAACACCATTCTCTGGGC
Source organism: Paragonimus heterotremus (assembly GCA_013368495.1). Lineage (NCBI taxonomy): Eukaryota > Metazoa > Platyhelminthes > Trematoda > Plagiorchiida > Troglotrematidae > Paragonimus > Paragonimus heterotremus. The sequence goes on along the minus strand of LUCH01002730.1, from coordinate 35,960 downwards.
TCCAATCGAAAGCTCGGTAGAGTGAACAGATGTCAAATCTGGTCCCACTATCATCATTACATTGTAAACAAGGAATCATATGAGAGGCGCTAAGCGGAAGGTACGCCCTAGCCAACTTAAATTATGTAGCAATACTGTGTTTTGTAAAAGAAGGCTCTCATCCCAAGTCGCATCAATGCCACCATGGCATATGAACACAACTTGGGAGATAAGAACGATGAAAAAATAGCCTACGAACGTAGAGCAATACAAAGCGCACAATGGCGCACTACATTCGAACCCAGGAAGAGAAGCGGACATTGCACCAGCGTAAGATGTAATTCAAGTCTGCATACCCCAGTTGAGTTACAATAATATGTAAGAAGCTCGCTTCTCCAACGTTAACAGTGATGCGAATCACAGGATAAAAAAAACCTAAACTGTTCATTTTGACCGGTGTGCACACATCCAACATTCACTGACAAACGGCAAAAGTAACCTCCACCCCACCGACAAAAGTGGTGTAGGAGATAAATGCCGCCTTATAATAAAGCAGACACCAAACTGTTTGCATACGTCCCTTTGTATGGATACGGAATTAAAAAATACATAAATTTTCAACCCTATATTAGGGTTCAACCGCTGAAGTATTCGCACATTTATGGGACAAAGCAAGTTCAATTTATTAGACCCATCGTAATTTTCCGAAATAGGCTTCCAACTGTTCTGTACTTCATAGTCAAATGTTCACAAAATGTCTTTGACTGAATAAATCAGTATGATACGGCGTGTAGAAAACACGACGGACAACTTCAATTAGAAGAATATAACCGAACTGAAGTCTTTGAAGCGTCAAGCTTCAACTTTCTGGGTCCACTTACTTCAACTCAACTAGATGGATTATTCCAGCTTTGATCTAAGGCGCAAAACGAACATGCAGATGTGTCACAAATCAGAATTCACGAGTGACTGCTTCATTAAAAACGTCCAAACGTCAAATAGAAAAGGACAGTCACGATTATACAGTTTATCTGCATAAGACAAACATCTTATTCGACATCCATCAAGAAATTATGCGCACGTAAATACAAAATTAGAAATTAACCCAAAGTAGTTTGTTGCTTACTCTGTTTGAATGCATGGTACACGTTGAGCATCGTTAGATGGTCACCATCGATATGTGCGAATCGCATCTTGGCTTCGTCTGCAGACTTTTTGGCTTCAGCAGGTCGGACGAAACACTGGGGTACTAGATTGAGGAGAATAAAAATGGAAAACGGAAGAATGGACATAAGAATCTCGATAACATGATGCCTGTAATCGACGTGAACCGATGAAATCAAGCAGAAACAAGACTGAGATTGAGTGGTTAGTTTACTGTCCGCCAGCCTAAAAGTTCAGAAATCATGCAGTCCACCTGCTGCCACGAGAATTGCACAGTAATGTGAAACGAATGTCATTGCTTCCACATACAAGTTTAACAAAGTCAACGATTAAACGAAGCCAAAAATCCATCACTTGTCGTCAATGCGAATCTCCTGAAGAGGGACAGGTGTTCACAATTATGCCTGGATGTATCCAGAAGAACTTAGTAAAACAGGGTTAAATGTGTTAATGTGGGTTAATGTGATTTCGATTACAAAACTCCTGAGGAAGGCCACTCGATGTGGTTGAAACGTAGAGTATTACAACTTGCTCATAAAGTTGTGTTATTCTCAATCCATTTATCAATAACATGTTAAATACGACACCCAAACTGTTTGACTACATTCGTACTAAATTTGGTACGGATATCCTGAGTAACCGAACGTTCAAGAGTGAACGAAACGTCGTAGTTACGTCACAAAGACCTTCCAGCTGGAGAAGCTGAACTGTCCTCTCCTGGTGATGTGTACGAACATGTGGGGGAGGGGAATCAGCACACAGAAGCACACAAAGATTGGGAATCTATCTGTCTACCTCCTATGGGAGTTGGGAAACCCCGTTTTCAAACTTTTCGGAGATGACACAAATTGTAATGGTAGGCATCAGGTAGAATGAACGGGAAAGGCAGGTTTGGCAACTTGAACAATTAGAGGCACTGTTTTTTTAAGGTCGCCTGGGCCCTGGCTATTCGATTACTGATCTCATAAGAACTGATGCGACTAGTTACGTGGGTAAACATCTCGATTAGGTATAGTGTGTCACTGGCAATAAGGAACGCGGTCACGGTATCCCATCCATTTTAAAGTGGTAGTTTCAACTTCAGTGAAACAAAGTGCAAACCGAAGCGAAGAACTGACATTGTTAATTTGTCGAAGACGTTTTGTGCTACCTATGTAGCAATACAGACCAAGACGATATCGTCAACAAATTTCAGGTCTCGGAACCGCCCATCGGAGAGCAATTCCACAATCACGTCGAATAAGGTGCTCTCCGAAATAGCGCCAACAAAAGTTGAGCAAGAATGGGGAGATTAGGCAACCCAACCAAACGCTACTGGTGGTGTTGTAAAACGATAACAACTTACTGTATGTTGTCGCTCTGCATGACGTCTGGTGGTAGTGTGCTTTGATTAGATTGAACTACTCCTCGGGCACCTTTCTACTCCGGACAATCACAGTGCCGCCCTGTTAAGCGGGATAAAGCTACCCCGGATATCCGAAAAAATGAATACCTGTCGTCTTCATATATGGCTGTGGTCTAGTAACTGACGAAACGTAAAAGCCTAGTTAATGCAGCAATGACCACGATGGAACACGGGCTGCTCTTCATAGATTTGCTGTACATGTTACAGCCAGCTGGCGAAGAACCAGTGTTCAGCACTTTTGATGTGATTGGAATCAGGGTTATCATTCGAGGTTTGTAGCAAATGATGAGAAACAGGAAGGAATGTAGCTAAGAGCCAGCCAGATGGATAGTCTCCTCATTGCGAGGCCCCTTTAACAAAATAGTCAGCTTACAGAGTAGGACACAGCTTTTGCTCTTGAAGAAGATCAGAGGGGGTTTATTTGATTAAGTGTTCTTTAGCTAGGATTCGGTATCAGTTGGAGGCGAAAACCTCACCGGCCAAAGAACACTAACAGGACAGTAAGACAGAAACAATGACGTATCTGATCAGCTGAACCGTTGTTCAAGTTCCAACAGTCGTTGCACACTGTAGGCAAACAGACAGGTTCAGAGGAGATTCAGATGCGAAACAGTTCGGCTTCGGTAAGAGTTAGACCCGTGAGAGAAACAGCATGCCCAAATGCAGTTGGGCCAAGAAATCTCGCCAGGCGCCCAGTTACCTCCAGCTCAGTCATATGGAATCCACTAAGTGATGAACGGAGGTCAACTGTCAAAGCAGGATCTCCCAAGTGAGTCTGCGCTGGAATCCGTCGACGATATTGGTGAACACAGAAATCACATTACTGGCAAACAGTGAAAAATAATAAAGTGAAGAAAAGCTTCTTTCACAGAACTGGCAGGATAGTGACGGGGCAAATCAATCAAAATCAACATGGGGGTGAAAAAACATCGATGATACAAAAAGTGAAACTCACCGGACAACATGGCTGTGATACTCAATACCTCGTTAGAACAATTAAAGTCACAGGAGGCCATTACCATTTTCGCTAACTGTGGATCCAACGGGAACTCAGCCATCATGCTTCCCAGATCGGTCAAGTTCCCGTCATCATCTAACGCTGCCAGATAGTTCAACAACTCCAGGGCACGCATTAGAGTCTCCGGAGCTATATGGTAAAATAAAAGCGTGTGTAAATCTGGTGTATTGCAATCACAGCACGTCAGGGAATTAAGGACGGACTATGCTGACGTATGAAACACGCACAAAGTGAGCGCGTACGCCAACAACGCTATATCACTTAATGTTTAGGGACATATAACCATCTACTAAGGCGAGTGGAGTGTGACATAGACGCGTCAGGTTGGCGATTCAGGTAACCACTTTGGTGGCATTTTAGTCATGAGAAAACAGTGGTGACGGTTGTGACGTGGGTTGTCGTGGCTCCGACTGGTAATTCAGGTAACATGTTGTATTGATGGCTTGATCATATGCTTAAGTTGACCTGGAAGGATCACAAACGGGTGGGAAGATCAGTGTTGGTGTACATAAACTTGGCAACGGAAAAATTGATACACCCGGAGTGTTTGTGGAAATCGAACACAATAGCAAAAGGAGGTTTCAACACCGACCGTGAACCGATGGGGTCACCGATAGTTCTGGAGCCAATCTACAAGCTTATCAATAGAATTGGTAGAACACGGACAGTTATGGATGGTGTCCTACCTCTCGCAGTCTAACAAGTTTCGAAATAAGCACCAGGATGTTATCAGAACATTATGGTGAACACAATTTAACGATAATAAAACTCCACAACATTAAAAATTTACAGCTCCTATTGTTCGTTTATGATCACATTTTGTGTACGGACTGTCAACTAAACGGCTAATTTTAATGACGAGGCCAACGTTCGTTTGAACAAAATCTTGTGAAAACTATATTACTGTTCGTTGAGAATGTTGGACGAGATCGAATCTATTTGAACTAATGTAGCTCTAAGATCATAGTTTGGCTTATGATTATTAGAGACGTACGGAGGAAACTGAACTGAACTGAAGAAAAACTCGCGTGTTAGATTGGCAAGCCCACAACTAATCCAGAACGCATGTACTTGACGCGGTGTGACGGATTGCGCACCTCGATGACCTATTGGGACAAACTGGACGGTGTGGTAGCCACACTGACAGTCACTCATGTCAAGCAGGTAATTAGGTAGAGGTCTGACAAGCCAGTCTCCTGGTCCTCCAGGTTGGGGGTTGGAAGAAGATTGGCATCTTTTTCCGAAAAATGTACCAGTTCTGGTACACCGCTACCCACTCGCTGCCTTGGGATACGGGCTTTTGAGCGGAAGGCTTTGGTTGAGAACTCTAATCGTTCTTCTGTCTAGATCTGGGCGCCCTGACAGTATCTCAGCTCATACACAACCATGAATAGTCACAACACAAGTAATTCCATATGTGAGCGTTTCGTGTGGTAGTGCACTTGCAATTAGTGATGAGATGTCATAATAAATCACTGCAAACTATGTGATGTTTAGGTCCTGAACAGATGATAGGGACTGAGAGTGTCTCGAAAAATATGCCGGTGATAACAGAAGTTCTGACGGTCGTCTAGAAAAAAAAAACTAAAGTAGGTGAGGCCTATCAGACCACAGGTCCAGTGAACTGGTAGCCCACTCCTGTACATTCTAGGAAGACGTTTAATATCTGCGGTAATGACACCGGTCAGGCACGTACTAACTGTCTGAGTTTGGTAAATAAGTTTCTCTCGACGATCACAGTTTAATCATAATTATGTTGGGACTTCACAAGCAGATAGTCTAACCATATTGATCCCTCTGATATCATTTTTGTGTACATCAATAATGACGTCTATGCAACCCCACTAGTAAGCTTAGGACTGTCAGATGATGAAGTCATCAATGGACAGGTTGCCTGAAGAGCCATTCGAAAACCAGACAACTTTTTAACAACCGAACCGTCTCCACAACTGTAGCCTTAGTGGATGACCGAATGTATGGTGGTCAGCAACACTACTGTTCACGTCTGATGTACCATCAAACGAACTGCCTGATTCGTCTGCCTAATATGCACCGGCGGCTTCTATGTGACACACTCCAGCTGGACTGATGACCGGCTGTCCACACGCGGTAACTGACACAATGTACAGGCATTACTGTGTGCGTTTCATGCGAACATTTAAGGGATAACAGAAAAATGTAGTCTGAAAACAACAGGTAAAAAATACACAATGATGGCCAGCAAAATATAAAATGTCCGGACACATTTTTTTCGTTATGTAATTTCGAACAGTTTTCTGCAATCACCGATTTTGTGTAAGGTCATTTTATGCACTTTTACCCGATTCACACTATTAAGTAGGTAAGACATAAATAGTAGAACCGTGTAGACAAAACAGTTGAATATTTAGCTTTTATATCACAAAATATTCACTCGTACATCATTCAAACATGAGCAGTTGTGGTAGCCGAGGTGGATTTCGCGGCCGTTCCATTAACAGCCAAACACCGTTACCATTGGAATAGTCGTAGGTCGCAACCTGGGTGCATTGATATATCAAGCCGATATTATGATAAAGCAGTGTCCCAAGATAATGCCCACTACGGAGGTATCGATCATTACAAGAAAGAACGGCCATTGAACGGATCACCTTCCGCAAACTAAGGAATTAATAAACGTTAACTCGATGGCAACCATAATTCTTGATCAAACCAAATGCATCCAAACAAACAACCCAAAAGTCGCAAATCAGTTAATCGGCTCGAACTCGCAACAAAACTGTGAGGAAAGCAAACAGACAGACGAGCTGATGAGTGACAAGCAGACGGTTGTGGACACACACCAGGAGGATCCATAAAGTCAAAATGCACCAAATCGTCAATTCCTAATTTCTTCAACTGTAAGACGACGGTGCCTAGATTGGAGCGCAAAATTTCCGGATACGTATTCTCCTGCATTTCGTTCGCGTAAGCTTTTTCTGTGTACAGCCGAAAACATTTGCCCGGCTTCGTGCGTCCCGCACGACCTGCACGCTGTTGGGCAGACGCCTTGCTGATCGCGGTCACCAATAACGATTCTACACGGATACGCGGATTGTACACTTTTTGTTTCGCAAATCCGGGATCAATCACGAACACAACACCATCAATTGTAAGCGAGGTCTCTGCAATGTTTGTCGACACCACAATCTGACGGGAGAAAAGAAGTGAAAATATGAAAGGAAGGTGAAATGAGTGGTTTTAGCCGGTTGTGACATTAACCGAGATTAAGTTGAATTTAGCCGACCCGAAAAATTAACGGAAATTACATCTACATTGTGACTGTTAGAATGTCCAAGACGCACAATGTTTGCTATTAAGTGACAGCACGATGGAAGGCATCTTTATCCGGATAAGGTTGTTAGAGTCAAAAGACGTTAATGCGCAAAAAAAAAAACTGCTTTGTGTTAAGTGCTGTTCCACTCATCCATCCTCATTCAAAGTAAACCAGAAAGTATCAAGACCGGGAACTGAGAGAGTAGTGTGAGATTCTGCCCACTGGCTTCTATCTGGCTGGATCGTAGACATGCACGACAGCAACCTATTCAACGACCTACTGTCGAATTAGCCAGAAAATTTCCAAAACGGTTTGCCTATATGAACTTAGTTTGTAAAAGCAAAAATATCTTCAAGCTACTCGTGTTTGGCTCCAGTGGCTTCCACAATCTTCCCAAACTGTTATAAAAGTCATTTACAGGATAAATTGTAAACGATTCGGTAAACTGTAAGACGTACCGAGGAGGACAACACAAACAATTTGATGTCTGATAACAATCAGCACTTATAAATGAAGAAGGATGACATAAAACGATCAAAACAAGTAAATTTCTGTTAACCGGAATGATGGCTTAAAATAAAAGGAGTTCAGTCCATCACTCAACCAGTGACAGTATGAATAATCTCAACTGGTATTGGGTTTATACTGTATTGGGTTCCCTGTAATGCTGGCTTGACAACTATTTTCATATTAACATCGAAAACAAGCTTATTCACCAAGGTTTTACTGTTGATTAAATCTCCGGGTAAATGTGAACAGTTACTATTACCTGGTGAAGTTGAAATAAGATAAGAACAGTGGATTAATGTTCACGTTGGTTTCGAATGAAAGCACAATCCCCGCGCATATTCCCCACATGGATGTGTGCTTAAAATTTTTAACTGGTTAACTTACTGCTTGTGAGATTTTGCTCCTCACTCTTAATCACATAATGAATTTTGATTGCTCACAATGACTACTTTAGCCATCACTGTGGAAGTCAGTTACTGTGAATCTTTTGGAGTGTGCCTGTTGAACCCATTAGGCGTCTAAGTGTCCGATTAAGAGAACATTTACAAGAGTTTCCAAGCAAGTTTTGTCAATTGAAGCGTAGTGAGGAATTCATCATGAGCCTAGGGTTCATGTCATTGAATAACAAGAACATTATCCCATTAAACCATCCAATTATCATTGATCCAAATGGCATAGGACAGTATTGCACGATTTGGCCGATCTAATTCATCTAATGTCACGTACACACCAGGAAAATCTGTAACACAGCTCTTCACAGCTATAACCATTTCTCTTTAGAACTGTCAACTTTTTATCACAAAATATCAGGCGTGATCGTCTGGTGGGCGATCATATTATACAGAGAAACCTTCAATTCAGTAGTGAATTTGGCTAGTGGTATTTAAGCATAAATATAAGCTCCTGGAGTGAACAGGATCATTTAAACGAATTAATGCGACGTTTGTTTTCAGTGTATTGCATTTTCCGATGGCTGTTCGTTTTCGGTGTTCTAAACTAACGTAAGGTAACGGCTATTATTTTTTGATAACTGCCACAATGATAACCAAACTAAGTTGCAAAGTGAAAGACGAATTCCAAAATAATTTTTTTAAAGCCAGCACTTACTTTTCTTCCAATAGCCCCATTTGCCCGTTTGGGTGGAGGAGGGTCGAATATTCGCTGCTGTAAATTGGGTGGCAAAGTAGAGTACAGTGGTATACAGCGTAGTTCACCAACATCTGGTCCGAGACCATCGACTTCACGTTGTATGCGTTTACACGCTTCTTCAATTTCTTCCTGACCAGTCAAAAATAGCAGAATATCTCCTTCAACCTCCTCACACATATGAATTTGGATCACAGTTCGAATGGCCGCTTCCAAATAATCCCGCTCAGGTTCAGGTGTGTAGAATATTTCCACAGGATGAGTGCGTCCGGGAACTGTCATAAGAGGCGCTTTGGAGAAGTATTCCTAGGTCATGTCGGAAAGGGAAGAAGGATACATCTTCATCCAAATAAAAAGAGAAACGGCGGGCAGGAATGCACAAACACACGCACACAGAACATAGCTTTATCGCCGATTTTTCGACATGAATATATGCAGGTACTAACTTGAAATTTCCCAGCATCCAGAGTAGCACTCATGACCACAATTTTCAAATCCATTCGCTGTTTAATGATTTCTTTCAATAACCCCATCAGTATGTCTGTAGCCAAGGTACGCTCGTGAGCCTCATCCAATAGGATAACGCCATAGGATTCCAACAATGGATCTGACATGCCCTCTCGTAAAAGCATACCATCAGTCATGTATCTAAAAGCAGACACGTAAGATACACACTAGACATAAAGCTTACTTCATCAACGTGCGCGAAGAGGTGCAATCTTCGAATCGAATACTGTATCCCACTTCCTGACCAAGCTCCACGTCCATTTCTTCGGAAACTCGTTGTGCAACTGACATAGCCGCGACTCGGCGTGGTTGTGTGCATGCAACTGCTTTCTTGGTCGGATAGCGACCAGTGATCCATTCCAAGCACCACTGAGGTATTTGGGTAGTTTTTCCCGAACCGGTTTCACCAACCAGTACAGTGACCTGTCAACATAAAGTCGAATCTGAAAGTTCTTTCTTACCTGATTTTCAGAGATAACTTTAAAGAAATTTTCTTTATATTCCCAGACAGGTAAGCGGATGCGCTTGCGAAATAGTTCAAAGTATCTGGCGGAAAAAGGCTTGCCTGTGAGGAAAAAAAATGGAAAAGATTACAATGATGCTGCAGTTGCTGAACTATGCACAGCAAACATGGAACACGGCTGTACAGCATTGATACAGAAAACAAGAATAACAAACGTCACTAGTAAGGAATAGAACAGGATCGAAAGACAGGATCTAACAGCTGAAATCCTCAACTTAAAACAAAACAATGCACGCTTCACAAGTGAAAAACCAGAGTGCAAGTGAGAATAGGGTAACCCTTCCCGCGACTCTCATTGCTCGTTTCATTAGATGTCCCTAACTTAACCGATAACTTATTTTATTAACAAGGTTCACTCTAATGAACGTAATAAGCAGCTACTTAGAATAAGATCTACAGTTAGAAAGACGAACAAGATCCACAGCTTTTAAATTACTGGTGGCTGTTTCAAGTTAGGTGAACACAGTGTGAGCCTCGGCACAAATCCCTCTTTTAACTAACAAACAGTAAGCTGACATGCACCACTTCAGGGTCTCAAACGGGTGTCACAGGTACAAAAACACTTAGTAAATGTAAGAAATGGTTCAGATCATTGGGCAGACAAACTCCAAGTAAATATCACAAGTACCCAATTGCAAAAACTACTGGGTACATTATAAGGCAAAGCTAAACAGTGAACACAGTAGGTCAGTTGAGTTGTAAAAACAAAACAAGTATGTCCAAGTGGTTCGAAAGTTGCAACACCAACAACAAGTGAAGTGTGCAAGATCAACGAAAAGTGAAATATACACTGTCTGTTGAAGAAGGTTCGCCCACGGGGAACATATGCAGTCACTCCTATTGTCGTAGACGATCAATTCGAACATAGAATGCTTGCACATAATAGTCTCCTCAAAGCTCCAGCTCGGCAGTGCTATGTGTAATTCAACAAAATGGGCAATCCACATCTCTAACTAATCACGTTTAGCCATAGTTACGACCAGCCGATTGAATCGATGCTTCCGTGGCTAGCAGTAGGCACAGACCATGTCAGACGGACAAATGAAGTGGTAATCCATCTAAGTTTTGAGCAAGTATGCTAATACATGTGATGGGAACGAAAATGGGATTGCACGACGCAGTAGACGAACCACTCAAGTATCTAAATACGAGGGGTTGAGGTTCCTTCAAAGTGGAGTTTCAATTTGATGTAGATAAACTGATGGGGTTGCATCAACCTCCACCATCGAGCTGACCACTGCACATAAATGTAGTCCCAAATCATCATCATCATCATCATCACAGACAGCAATACATCAGTGGTTCACACTGATGCTTAACTGCCACACAACTACAAAGAAAATTTAAAACAAAGCAAATCCTGTATACGAGAAGAGAAGCAAAAAAGAAGGAGACCAGAAGGGACATAACTACTAAAAATAGCTACGTCCATAAACAAACATTCAACATTAAGGTGCTTACATCTTGTAAACACATAACCAAGCTGTAAGTGAAAGTAAGGTGTCATTAACAAGGCACCCCCCTTACGGCTTTCACTGTCACACGTCACTCACTTCACAGACGACTCGGACAAACAACGACAACATTCACGCCACTGATCTCGATCAACCACCATCTCAC